>WITN01000110.1:0-171136 GCA_015025155.1 Lactarius quietus
TGACGCGTCTCTTTAGTGTGTTAAACGCATGTTGTTCTGTTGGGCCCCAGTGCCATTCCGTAGCTTTCTTCGTGAGTTCGTTTAGTGGTTTGGCGATTGATGCAACCCTTTGATAAACAGGCGGTAAAAATTGCAAAATCCTAGAAAAGACCGTACGTCCTTAACTTTGTTTGCGTTGGCCAATCTTTTATGCCTGCAATTTTGACTGGGTCCATACGTGTTACCCCTTTTTCAAGGATTACCCCAGGTAATCGAGGGATTTCGAGTGGAAGGTGCACTTCGCCGGTTTGAAAAATAAGTCATACTTTGCTGCCACTTTCAGGATGTCTCGGACTGCTTTGACATGGTCGGCTAGGTTGTCCTGGTAGCGATACCGATGTCGTCCATGTAGACACGAATAGTGGTCCCTTTTCTTCGTGTTTGGCAATCGTGTCTCTGTATATGTGATTCATCATTGACTGGAATGTAGCGGGCGAATTTGTTAATCCAAAGAACATCACTGTGGGTTCGAAGAGCCCATAGGGTGTTTTGAATGCTGCTTTATGTTCGTCTCCTGCTTTGATGCGGATGTTGTTGTATCCCCATCGTACGTCAAGTTTGGTGTAAATGTGTGCGCCGCTAAGGTCTTTGATGAGAGTTTGAATCAATGGCAATGGGTAGTTGTTGCGGATTGTAAACTCGTTAATTCTTCGGTAATCCTGTACTGGACGTAGCTTTCCGTCCTTCTTTTTTACAAAGAAAAATGGTGACGCGTACTGCGATTTAGAGGGTCTGATATACCCTTTGTTGAGGTGTTCCGTTATGAAATCCCGTAATGGCTTATCTTCCAATTGTGACAATTCGTATATGGAACAATTGATGTGATCCGGAGTGTTCGCTTTGAATTCAATTGCATGGTCCCATTCCCGAGAAGGGGGGAATCGATGGGATTCTTCTTCACTGAAAACCCTTTTGAATTCATCATATTCTTCTGGGATTGTGATTTCCTCTTTGGTCCTGCCGCGATAGCGAGATCAGTAGCTGCTCCTCTAATAGAGCATTGTGCTTCCAATTTAGCTATGATGTTATATTTGTTTGTTTCGGAAAGTATGTGGGCTACCACACTGGTGTTGACCATGGATGACAGGATTTGATTATCACTGGTAGTGCTTCTTCATCGATGGTTCCATGTCTCCAACTGAATTTTGGTTCGAAAGTGCTGAGCCATGGATATCCCAGGAGAAGATCCTCTTTTCCAATGTCTGCGAGGAGGAATCTCATTTTTCTGCTAATTCCTTTTGTCAATATTTGTAAATCGACAAAATGAGTGACTGATCCCTTTTTGTTGTGGGTATCATCAATATTGAACAATTGTTTTGGATGCGGTAATAGAGCCACTCCTAGTCCCATTCTTCTCACAAATCGTGGATTTATGAAATTGTCTGTCGCTCCTGAGTCTACTAATGTTTTCATATCGGCCTTGTTGTTGCTGGTTCAGATTGATACTGGAATTCGCATAGAACGGAAGCGAGTTATGTATACAGCATTACAACGTAATGCCCTCACCCAGGCCGTCGGGTTTAGGCGTCCCCAAAATCCTTATTCCCCATTAACTCCTGCATCGCCAATGCCTTGAACTCTTCAGTTTCATTGGCTGCTGTTCGCAGCCAATCGTTCTTCCTCTCTTCAGTGGTGCGGTTGTCCGCTACCATTTGAGCGATGTGGAGATCTTCTCCTATCTCGGAGCGGTCATCCACCACTTCTACACCTCTGGAATTGCTGAAGGGCCTAGGTGGATTGCGTGGTTGACGTGGCTGGGAACAATTGCGACTGAGGTGTCCTTTCTTTTGACAATTATAGCAAATTACTTCCCTGAGATCTGGGGGTTGTCGCCTCTGCAGGAACCCTTCACGAGGTTTGAACGGAGGTCGAGAATTGTTAAGGTAGGGCCTTGGCTGAGCCAGAACTTCTTCTGCGTGTGCCAATTGCCCTCTTGCACGAGCTCGATCCGCTGACGTATCCATTGCATCAGGATGGCGTCTGAATTGTCTCCAATTGGTCTGGTTTGATACCAGTGGTCGAGGTTGTATTTTGTACTGATCGATTTTGTTCTTTAGATGGAGATATTGACCTTGACGTTTAATGGCTGCTCTTTTCCAATCCTCATAGTCTGTAGGATCGTCGTGAAGGTAGATGGTTTCTTGTAACTTGTTTGGCAGTCCATTTGCGAATAGGTCGAGGACCATTGGTTGATCTATATTGTAGCCAGCATATCTGACTAATTGTTCGAATTTCGCCACGTACGCATCAATGTCTCCTCTTTCCATTCTGATACCTCTTCTCAATTCCGTTTGTGCTTTCTCTTCTTTAAGAGTGTCTGCGTATTGCCTCATAAACAATGAATGGGTGTTATACCACAACCAATTGTCAAGAGGGTCTCGTCCGTTGACATCGACTTGGACTCGTAGCCAAGCCACCATTCATCCTACCCATTCGGTTACGGCAGTCCCCTGGATGTAGGTGAGAAACAACATAGCTTTTTGATATGGGCTGCGCATAATGGAATGGGTTGAATTGATTCCTTAGTATAAACTCCACTGCATGAGGAATTCTTCTGCTTTTTCACGGTCGCCTGCAATGACTGTGGGTGGATTGCCACAAAATTTGTCATGTGCCGCTGGTAAGGGTGCTTGCACTGCTGGTATTTGCACTGGCAGGTTTCCGAAAGGTGGTCCTGCTCCACCTCCTCCTCCGCCATTGCCACCTCCACCTGCTGGAGGGTTTGGGGGAGGTGCTTGATTCTGAGGATCCGTAAGGGCCCGAAATGCCGTGACAGTCGGTGCTACTGGTGAAGTAGTGAGTGAGTAAATTGGTTGTGCGGATGAACTTTCCGTAGCTGCCTGAGTTTGAACATGAGAGGTGAGGGTTGCCATTGCTCCTAGGCGTAATGTTTCTGTGGCGACTGCTAAATTGACTCCTTGTTGTGATGGCAAGGATGATCTTGCTCCAAGAGATGCGTTACTCTTAGTACTTGGTGATGGGGGTGGTGTAGTGGATGCTGGTTTGCCGGTTGTGAATGTGTTTTCCAACTCTTGTAGTTCCTCTTGTGTGAGCTCGTTGATGTAGATATCACAGCCTAGATCTTCTAAGGCTGCTCGGAAACCTTCCCACTCTCCGTTTCCATCCTGTGGTTGAAACCAGCGAATTTCTACCCAAACGTATCGATCATAGACAAACTCAACTGCAACAGTTCGGTTGTCTTCTCGACTCCTGGCGTGATATCCGGTAGTACCTGTAGTGCTACTATACCAGTATTCTGTATTCTTGCGAAATCTTTGTGGTACGTTGTCAGCGCCTCTGTGTTGAAACCAAAAGTCGTCACAGGTGTGACAATGTTCTCTTGTAGTTTCTGATGACGCCACTTTGAATCTTGGTCTTAATGTAGCGTTATCACCTAACGCTGGTTCGACTTGAACCGATCTGCGGCATGATACTCGAGTGTATGGATGAATCTTGATAGACACAGGCAACTTAGCTTAGTTGCACGGCCACTAGGTCGCTTGGTTGACACTAGGGTATCCCGAGGGATAAGCTTCAATTGACTGATTGGAAGGAAGGAAGATAGACAAGCGGTGATGATTCAAGAAGACCAAGATAGAGAATCTTGGTCTTTACTACACGACTTATATACAGTTACTCGCTGGCTTTAAAGCGCAGCTTGGAATCCAAACCCTAGTACAACTATCCTAGGAATGAGTCATCATGAAACCTGAAACACCGGCGAACCCAAGTGCCGGCGACGCGTAAGTGTCCATGACTAATGATGGCTTACTTATCGTAGTCATAACCGAATGGTAAGCGTCCCGAACTCCGAGACCTCGTAATACTGATGATGATCAGTCCACATGATGTCAAATCGTGACAAATACAGCACGTGCGTGTATCTGTAGTTGTAATTATTGGTTGGAAACCAAATAGAACACTGCACTGCCACATCAGCTGATCTAAATACAGCTACTACCAGTATCTTAATAATACAGAACAAAGGGATTACTATACATGGAACAAAGACAATAAAGATAGATAAAAATAGTCCATTCCCTTAAGGGGATTGTTGCGCAGATAGCAACTGACGTCTTAGGAGTTAGCACAAAAGCTATAAGAGAAACAGTTACTTCAGAGGTTGAAGAAACTCTATATTACATAGTAACACACCTATAAGAGAAACAGTTCTATACTAGAGTGTTAGAGAGGTGTGAAAGAGTAAAGGTAAAGTGGGGACTTACACTTCAGAGGTTGAAGAAACTCTGAAGTGTAAGAGCAAAGACAGAGACCCTTATATACTACTCAGGGTGGTCTGTGCGCACATGGTCCGTGCACCCCAATACAGCACGTGCGTGTATCTGTAATTGTAACACAAGTACAACTATTGGTTGGAAACCAAATAGAACACCGTACTGCCACGTCAGCTGATCTAAATACAGCTACTACCAGTATCTTGATAATACAGAACAAAGGAACTACTATACATGGAACAAAGACAATAAAGATATCTTAAAATAGTCCATTCCCATAAGGGGATCTAAGTAGACACCAGTAGTTACAGGATGACTCAATCATCCTTACAACACAAGAAGCCGGGTAACCGGTTCGTGTCAACAGGGATCTATGTAGATACCGATAGTACACAGGATGACTCAATCATCCTTACGACACAAGGAACCGGATAACCAGTTCGTGTCAACAGGGCCATGCAGAAGGATGATCTGGACAGCTTATCTTTATAGCAGCCTTCCAAAGTGAATGATTGTTCCCGTCTGGGGTGTCGTCGTCAGACAGAGGCTTTGGGAGGTTGCATGAACCACATAGTGCCACGTCACGCGTCAGGGACAAAGAAGTAGAAAGAAGTAGCAGAGGGTTATAGCTGGGCTGCACATTTCGCCAGGTCCCCTGGGGATCTTGTACGAAGCCAGAAGAAAACATCTCCTCAGCAACGTCGAGATACGGATCGACGGTTGTTTCCCTTAGGTGTAACTCCGTAGCAACACAATCCATTAAGTTAGCTCTGAGCGAGACTCTAAGCCTACTATGTTATCGGCCTAAGTTCACTTTCGCCAATACAGTATAGTAACTACTTCCGGGTACTGTAACGTTACTGTATTGCAGTGACTTCGCTGGCAGGTCTACCGTTCAGTAGCCGTTAGTGAAGATTCTGCGTCGCCATGCCTTTTCAGTTCCATTCCACCACATATTGGGACGGGTCAGGCCGGGAACATGCGAAGTCACTCACGTGAGCCCACGCCAATGCCGCGGCGACCTAGCCCGGGAGCACAACGTAAACACCAAGGCAAACGTTTGCTACATCTGGCTACGGAACTAGCTAGATTGTAACCCCACGGACTCCGCTACCTGCGACCGCGGCCTTATCATGACATTGGCTTCACGGCGGCACAAGCAAAAGTTAGCCATTCCCGTATAAATGCTGGTCGTCAGAGTCCATCCTCCCCAACCTTTCAGAGCCCGGGCTACCAGCCGATCTCCCCTCTGGCAAGATGTACCTCTCCGCCGCACTTATTATCGTTTCCCTCTCCGTTTTAGTCCGTGCAACGCCGACATTATCACGTTCTGGATTAGCTATACCCATTTCAAAACGCTCGCGAGTACGCGATGTTAACGGTGATGTTGATATTGAGAGGCTCCAGAATAGTGTCAGTCACAGCGTCAAGTTCGTATTCCTTGCCACTTCCAAGCGGCGGATCACCTTTCATAATCGATCTGTGACTAGAAAAATCAATTTTGGCTTCCAAGCCTACGAACAGAACACGGGTTCCCGCCACCCCTCTGCCCCTGATGTGAAACTTTCGGAGAAGCGTCACGTTGGAAGCGACCCGCTCGTCGATTTGGAGTGGTATAGCTATCTATCCGTCGGCACTCCGGCCACAACTTTCACTGGTGGGTTGTTGCTCATTACATCTTACCATTTCGAGCGAACTCGAAAATGCACAGTGAACTTCGATACGGGGAGCAGTGACATGTTTATTCCCAGCACAGCGTGCGATAGCTCTTGTGACGGGCATACATGGTATGATCCTGAGAATAGTTCTACTGAACATGATATCGGGACGCCATTTTACATGCAATATGGTGACGGTGCCTGGGTCAATGGCACGGCATACACGGATGACGTCACTATTGCTGGTTACACGGTCGGCCTGTGCTGTTTTGCCCACGTGTCTGGGTCACTAAGTTCTTCCTTCCTAGGCTAAGAATCAGACATTCGGCGCGGCCACTAGTTACTCGGATCGCTTTACCTACCCCGGGTGGCAACCAGATGGGAAACTCGGTCTGGGTTTCCCAAGCATCTCGGCTTACACTGCTTCTCCTCTCCTCAATAGCCTTGTCGATCAGCGTGTTTTGCCTAAAAATTCCTTCGGGCTCTGCCCAACAGAGTTGTATATTGGTGGAACTAATAGCCAACTTTACAAGGGCGACTTTACCTATGTGCCAGTCACTCAGGCGGTGCGGTTGTGCAATGAAATTCTCGATTTGGTGTTAATAACCATGCGTTTTAGGGTTTCTGGCAGACCGACATTGGTGCTTTATATCTCAACGAGCAGCAGATCGCCAGAAACATCACTGCGATCATTGATAGTGGCACTTCCATGATCATTGGTGACAGCAAAACTATTCAGGCCTTCTACGATCAGATCCATGGCTCTTATCTCATCGGATCTGGATACTACAGCAGTACGGACATAGGACAATTTGTTCAGGCTTTAACTGACAGAAAGACCAATTTATTTTCTCTTTTCCAGTTCCCTGTTCATTCGATTCTAAAATCTCATTGCATTTTGGTGGCACGAGCTTCGTGGTCCAGAATAGTACTTTCAATTTGGGTACCTACAATTCTGACCCAAACGCCTGCGTAGGGTCTTTTGTGGCGAACGACGAATTTGGTGAGTATTATGCCTCATCATATTTTCACGTCTCACCAAAGATAGGCCTCTGGATTCTCGGCGACGTCTTCCTGGAAAACGTATACACGGAGTTCGATATCGGAAATCAGCGGCTCGGCTTCGCTCAGGCTATCCCTGCGTGATTACTTCGATTGGCACAGGCCCCTGAAGCAAAGAAAACTTTGGATGCATATGTACCCAAGTCCCTGTGCTTGCTGTAATATTCTCAATAAATCTTAACATTATCCTCACCCTCCTTCACAAAAACCTCCGTCCCAATTCTTCTTCCCTTGGCATGATATAACGATTGCTCGCGGCGTTTCCTAGACTAGAGTTTTCCTTTGGTGCGACAGATTGCTTGAGGGAAGTGAACCTCTGAATCGGGACGTTAATAGTAGGTACGATCAGTGGCGGTCCGTATCATTAAAGCAGGCCTGAGGCAAGATGGAACGGCTGCGTATTGATCGTAACCGAACCAGCCCACAAAAATGGTTGACGCGGCTGCACCCGTCGTCGCAATGACGAACAGCAGTAAGGGAATAATGTGATATAAACAACGACGAGATCACTGGCGAAAGAAAAGATAAAGAGATTGGAGCGCAGCGAGCTTTAAAGATACGACTACATGATGACTACGGGGTGGGGTAAAGAGAAGGACCAATTGACAGCACCCGGGTTGTGCAGAGAAAACATTCGCAAGAGTTCAACAGAGGGTTGGACTCGGATGACGAAAACACGCTTCGCTGAATGAAACCATATGAGAACAATTCACAATTCCCAAACCCGACCGGTCCGAGCTGCTTTAGCTGTTTGGTTACAAGAACTTCCGGTTACCCTCAGGCTATGGCCCACGTCTATTGAAACCACCTTATCCACACAGGCAGATGCTGGACAGATGTCCGTGGGTCAGAACGTGGGCGGCGTCGTTGGAAGCAGGTTGCCAGTGGAATGTCCGAAAGGAAGAGGCACAATCAGTGACAAGCGCACATTAGGTGACCGTAGAGCGGTAGTTCCTTAGGAAAGTTTGCAAGTTCTGAAGTTTGCAGCCGCGGACTCGGAATTGCTTACATGGCTGAGCTTTACTGCACGTCGTAGTAGTAGCGACAGAGAAGAGGCGTTGGAACTATGACGTAAGTTACAATTTTCTCGGAGACCACCGTGCTCTCTCTTTCCGAGTCATTCCTTGTCTAATCGCCACCACTACACTGAGGCATAGGTTCTGGTCGAAGAGACGACAGGAGGACTACCGGTAAAATGAATCCGGAGGACGACTTCTCTGGCGACTTTGGAAGCAGAGGTTTTGGTAGTTTGCACAAACTACATGATGCCACGTCAAAGGCGGAGTCAGACGTAGTGATAATAGGGTAGCTAGGCTGCTCTATTCGAGACCGTTCGTGTGCGAAGCCGGAAGAGAATGTCCTTCAGCAACGTCGAGATGCAGACCAGTCGTTGTTGTTAATGACTCAAAACAGGAAGAGCCGTCCCTATTCACGCTGTTTGTTTCAAGTTAATTCTCGATTTTGTGTTCACTTTCTGAGAATCGTCTAGGCCAGGAGCACCTCTGCACCGTGGCCCGATAACTTTCCTTGGGAACTGCATCGACCCTACTGGCCTCAATCTATAACTTCCCCGCTGTTGCAGTTGACGACCGCAGATGTCGGTGACCTGCATCTGGACCACCTCTGCACCTCTGACGCCCATCGGTGCGATTCTTAGTTCTTGTAATATGGAGAGATCTACTCGTTCAGTGTTAAATCAGCCTTGTGAACTGGCTGTTCGTACGCTTTACCGTGGCGGCCCGGGTTCTGCTACTACTCTCGGTAATAAACACTCTCTGTGACATCATGCTCAGAGGCAGCCTAAAGAATCCCCGAGCTTCACATCCGAGTCGTAGATTGAGGAGTTGGGAATAATCCTGGATGTTCCGAATCTTCGTGCCTGCACTGTCCAGGCAATCTCAGGCTGATCCGCGTCCGCGTCTAGTCGCTCTGTGTCCGGTTTCGCAGCCAGGAACTCCTTCGCAACGCTATCTACCAACTCTAAGTTTGCAGCCTAAGTCACGTATTCAAGATCGATAATATCTACTTATAGGCAACGCTAATGCCGTGGTCTCGCAGGTCGATCCCGCAGTTTCCGTCAGGAAGAGGCTCCACCCTGCTGTACCTTTTCAGTGTACCACCAGATATTGGGACAGGGTCAGGGAACATGTAATTTGCTAAGCCGCTTTGACAATGGGCCATGGAGTTCCATGGACGTGAGCCCGCGCCAATGCGAGCCGCCCAGTAGCCTGGGAGCACAACTTAAACATCAAGGCAAACGGTTGCTATCGCTGCGTCGGAACCAGATGAGTGACCCCATAGACACATCGCTACCTTCGACCGCGGCCTAATCTAATCATGTCGTCAGTAGCTTCGCAGCGGCACAAGCAAAACTTGGTCATTCCCGTATAAATGCTCGTCGTCGTAGTTTACTATCTGTCCCAACCTTTCAGAAACTGGACTGTCAGCCGATCTCCCATTTGGAAGGATGTACCTCTCCGCCACACTCATTATCGCCTCCTCCGTTTTCGTTGGGGCAATGCCGACGGTTTCGCGTTCTGGATTCGGTATACCTATCTCAAAGCGCTCGCGAGTACGCGATATCAATGGCGATGTTGATATCGACAGGCTCCAGCGCAGCGTCAGTCACAGCCTTAAGTTCGCATTCCTTGCCCTTTTAAAACCCGATCGCCTCTCACAATCGGTGCATCTAGAAAAATCAATTTTGGCTTCCAAGCCTACGAACAGAACACAGGTGCCCGCCACCCCTTTGCTCCCGATGTGAAACTTTCGGAGAAGCGTGACGTTGGAAGCGACCCACTCGTCGATTTGGAGTGGTATAGCTATCTATCCGTCGGCACTCCGGCCACAACTTTCACTGGTGGGTTGTTACTCCTTACATCGTACCATTTCGAGCGAACTCGAAAATGCCACAGTGAACTTCGATACGGGGAGCAGTGACATGTTTCTTCCCAGCACCGGGTGCGATAGCTCTTGTGACGGGCATACGTGGTATGATCCTTGGAATAGTTCTACCAAATATGAGATCGGGACGCCATTTTCCCTTGAATACGCTGATGGTTCCGCGATCAAAGGCACGCTGTACACAGATGATGTCACCATTGCTGGTTATACGGTTGGTTTGTGTAGTTTTCCCACGTTTCTGGGTCACTAAGTTCTCCCTTCCTAGGCTAAGAACCAAACCTTCGGCGCAGCCAATAGCTACTCGGATGGCTTTACCTACCCCGGATGGCAGCCAGATGGGCTTCTAGGTTTGGGTTTCCCGAGCCTCTCTGGTTGCGGTGCTACTCCTCTCTTCACCAACCTTGTCAATCAGCGTGTTTTGCCAAAAGATTCTTTTGGGCTCTGCCCAACAGAGTTATATATTGGCGGAACTAACAGCCAACTTTACAAGGGCAACTTCACCTATGTACCTGTCACCCACGAGGTGCGGTTGGGAAAGGGGTCCCTCGATTCGGTGTTGTTAACTACGCATTTCAGGGCTATTGGCAAACCAACATCGATGCTCTCTATCTTAACGGGACACAAATCGCTGGCACCCTTGATACGATCATTGACAGTGGCACTGCCATGATCATTGGTGACAGCAAAACGATCGAAGCATTCTACAATCGGATCCCTGGTTCTTATCCCATCGGATCTGGATACTACAACAGTACGGACATAGGACTGTTTCCTTTAACTTACGATTTATTTTCTCTTTTCCAGTTCCCTGTTCATTCGATTCTGAAATCTCATTGAAGTTTGGTGGCACGAGCTTCGTGATCCAGAATAGTACTTTCAATTTGGGTACCTACAATTCAGACCCAAACGCCTGCGTAGGGTCTTTTGTGGCGGACGACGAATTTGGTGAGTACTATGCTTTCTCGCCGTTCCCGTCTCATCAAAGATAGGCTTCTGGATTCTCGGCGACGTCTTTCTGGAAAACGTTTACACGGAATTCGACGTCGGAAATCAGCGGCTCGGCTTCGCTATCCCTGCGTGATCGCTTCGATTGGTGGAAGTCCTTGAAGCAATGCAACTTTACTTGCATACATACCCAAGTCCCAGTGCAGGTTACTGTGCTATTTGAAGTAAATGATATCTTCCCCTCACCTTCGCAATGACATCCCTGCTGTGTATCCTTTGGCACGATTGTGGGATTACTCGCCGCGCTTCCTAGAGTCTTCCCTTGGTGAAACAGATGGTTCTAGGTCAGGAAAGCCTGAATCGGGAGGCTCACATATATTTGTGATGCGTCCCGTTTAAAGCGGGCCTGAGGAAAGAAAGTCGGTCGACTCGGTGTTGATCGTAAACCAGCCAACAAATATGGTCGACGCTACTGCACCATTCTTATAAATGCGAACAGCAGGCAGGGAGAAAGACGATAAGTATAACTACGAGATCACTGGCGAAGAAAAGATGTAGAAAAGCGGCAGGGAGTGGGTCTTTGAGCTGGTATGACGTAAGCGACAATGATCACATGATCACAGGTCGGAGTCACCGGCCCAATTCACAGGCGAGGTTCATTTCAAGTTCGTGTGCCAGTGCTCAGTGCAGAAGCGAACACTGCCTCAGCAACGTTACGGAACGTCGATATGGAAACCAATGGGCCGGTGGACTAAGAACAGGAAGACCCGCCCCTCCATGTGCTTTTTGTCTGAAATTTTTACTGTTAGTGCTTCTCATCTTCGCCTTTCCGGGTCCCTCGACTCCCTCAAGCCTCCGTCTGAGACCACTGAGTCTATCGATCTCTCTTCCGCCAACCCCGCTTATATCGTTGACTCCATCTCGTCGTACGCCCACGCATAGTCTCGGATACTATGGCGGTATTTGCTTACGCGTAGATGACTCTGATGAGCGGCGTATGGGCTAGTAGGAGCATCTTGGATCGCCGCCCGAGGATCTTGCCTGGAAACTGCGTGGACTCTCTTGGCTCCGGATGTGTAACGTTCCTGAGTGAGCGACTGCGGATTATGTGGCTCACATCATATCTGCGTCTCTGACGCGTTTTTTTTTTTTTTTTTTTTTTTTAACCATTTGTATTCCGGGGTGCGGGCCCTTGGCCCAGACCGGTCGCAGACCAGCTACAATGACAAGTCGTATACTAGGGTTGTCCCCACTAAATACCGGTAGTAGGGTGGAAGCGTGAACTGTTAGGGTGACCTATCGGTCCCGGGTTTCGCAATCGCGCAGGGGGTTATCATAGGGCGTCAGACGCCAAGAGGTTCGTGTGTGAGGGGGTAGGGGGGTCCTTCTTCGACTCTCCGCGTTACTCTCTCCTTGTTAATCTTTCCATGTTTATCTCAGTCCGGCTCCCGTTCTGCCCTCCGAGCGTGGGCTTCGGGGCGCGTGAAGGCGCCGCTTTCCTGAATAAAAGTTAGCAGGCACATAGCATTTTTCTTGTTGGGGCCCAAGATCTTGCGGAAAGGGACGATCCGGCCGAAAAAGTTAATTTTCGAGGCCGCTCGTTCCCAAGTGTAGCGATAGCACGCGTGGGTTATGTGTTGGGGGGATCTTAAGGCGAAGCCGCACGGGCAGGCCCGGGCTTCGGGTGGGTCGTTGGGGCGGAACCGTGTCACGTACGTTCCTGTGAAGGCGTGGTCCACTGCCACTTCAGGGCCCAAAGGCCCCCGAAACACGTTATCATAACAAGACGTTGTATGGATGAGACAGGTCTGTATCAGTACTGAATTAGGTTACCCATCTAACATCGCCGCCGCTTCCTTCCTAATATGTGGTCACTCTCAGCTTCATCCACAGTCTCATACTTCTGCGTTGCAAAATCCCACTTTCGCAAGAGGCCGTCAGCATTGCGAGAGTAGTTTCTGGGCAAAGTGCTCGAAGGGGGGATGTGAAAGTTGAAAAGGCGGGAGGGCATCCCCAAGTCTCCAGTTACTGGGGGGGCCGTGGTACTGTGTGGTGGCCGTGGCCTAATCGGGAGTGATCTGGCTGATGCCAGGGCAGTGGGCGCAGGGGGAGTGATGGGAGCAGCCGGCTTGTTCGGCTTGGTAGGGGGAACTGGGTGTGAACTAGCCTCTCCTACAGCTGCCTCCTTGGTGCGAACCACTTTGGACTTGGAGCACTTGTGCTTCTTCGCGGTTTTGCGGGAATTGAACTTGCGTCCACATCCTAGGCATTGCCGCTCACAAGGGGGAAGTTGGGCCACTTTCGCAGCTTCCCGATCCCTTTCTCGTTTTGCTGCGTGACTCCGTTTCCATGCAAGACAACGCTTCTCCTTCTGGGCATTATTGGCCTTGCGGCCGCCCTTCCGGAGCTCAAAGAAGGTCTGGTGACCCTCCTGATTCAGCATCTCCAAAATAAACACAAACATCACCCGTTTCGCCATGGGCACAGGGCACGCATGGATCGGCACAAGAGCAACAGCGCACTTGACGAGGTGAGAATGGAATGGGGGCGAGAACTCCACCCAGGAAATGTTTCCGTCCTTTGCCTTTTGAGCAGAGATGGTGTGATCCAAGAGGGCAGTCCGAGAGAGGAACCACCGATGACGGAAGATGTTAAGGACGTCGAATACCGAGAGTTCGACAACCTTAGAAGAGGTCCTTAGGGCCTTAGACCCTCCCCTCGGCTTAGTGGGAGGGGGAGAGCCCGTGGGGACTTCCCCAGTTGAGGGGGGAGAAGTGGGTTCAGAGGTGAACATGGTGGTTTAAAGACGAGGCCGTGTTTGGGCTCGGTCTCTGACGCGTTCTATTGGTGCCATTCCTTCGTTCGTGTATATATGGAACAACCCGCTCGTGCGGTGTTTCATCACCGTTATGAATGAGTGTTCGTGCACATCACGGTAGCGGGTGCTGCTATCCCCTCTCTGTAACATGATCCCCGGAGGCAGCCTAAAGAGTCCGCAAGCTTCATATCCAAGTCGTGGATTGGAATGATTTTGGTCCTGCCGTATCGTGATATCTGGTGATTTGGGCCTTCCTATCTCTGGTTCAGGAAAGACGATCTAAGTCACAGGCACGTTCCAGCTGCTCTACCATATACTACAGTTGAAGCTCTCCTAACCCATACCCCCGCCAAAAGCTATGGGTTTTGAGGGATTATGGGGTACAAGAAAATTCATTTTATTATGTACTTTAGAAATCAGTAAAAATCAGTAAAAATCATTAAAAAATTATAGCATGTTCGGGTGCTAAGATATAATTTTTTTTAAATGCACTTCTAGAATGTGATGATGTAAGTTATATACAAGAGAAAAAATACATCTTGAGGATTCTGATGCGAACTTTGAGATTGGCATTTTGCTTTTTTCCAGTGTTCCACTTGGGTATGGGAGTCAGACTACTGGCTGGCTCGTTCTTTTTTTCGCTTGCGGTTCTTGCAGTACGCGTTCAGGCACAAAATGATATATTTATTAATTTCATTTTCGAGTTTTTTCAGTGATGGAGAACGCACACTTTCGTTTTGCACCAACTACCTTCGGAATATCTCCTGCCTCCTCCCTGAACCACTTGATCAGTGCCCTCTGATTGTCATTCAACTGAGAAACACCGCGTTCGTAATCCGAAGCAGGTTCTAGAGCTTCCAGAACAAGGTCCTCATCAACAAGGTTAGCTTCATGGTCTAACCAGTGTTCGTCTTCCACAGTTAGCTTGTCCCATTTGGCCTGGAGCTCTGCTTTCCTTGCTGCATAGCACTTTTTCAGAAGGAAAAGACCCCTTTTGAGGATGTCAAGAGGATTTTTTGCCTTTGGAGGCATAGTTTTTAAGGAATAAATAATGAACTTGAGCCGTACATGACCGAAAATAGGCCGCTTATCTTATCTTATCATGATACAAATATATACAAACTATGGGGTTTTGGTGTCGGACCGCTATGGGTTATGGGGTATGGCACTAGTATGGGTTATGAGTCCCAAATACCCGCATCCGTACTTGAGACATCAAAAATCCTATGGGTTAAGAGGGATTATGGGGTCACAGGGCTATGGGTTAGGAGAGCTTCGACTGTATCCTGTTTCTCGCCAGTTACTGTATCGCAACGTAATCCAGCTCTAATCTTACAGTGAGTAACGTCATCCCTATTTCCTATCCACTATCTAATTGCGGTGGCGTTACTGCATTGCATGGGTTTCACAGATCTAAAATGCAGGTATCCGTCGAGCAAACTTTCACTTGTGCGCCACAGCACTGTACCTTTTGCAATGCTTTGACTCTGGGCTATTGACCCCCATAGACATGGGGCCACACTGATGAGAGCTGTCAATCAGCACAGAAGCATAACGTCATCGCCAATGCAAACATCTTCTATTTCGTGACAGGACTAGATGGGTACACTGACATGCCGCTACGACATTCTGCTACATGCGACCGCGGCCTATTTATGACGTTGGTTTCGCTGCGGCACCAGAAAGAGTTGTCCATTTTCCGTATAAATGCTCATCCTCGTAGCTCATCCGCCTCAACCTTTCCGGTCCCAGACTACCAACCGACCTCCCCTCCGACATGATGCAGCTCTCCGCCACACTCATTTTCGCCTTCCTCTCCTATTTTGTAGAGGCAACGCCAACGCAATCACTGGCACGTTCTGGATTCGCTATACCTATTTCAAGGCGTTCGCGAGTACGCGATGTCAATGGTGGTGTTAAGATTGAGAGGCTCCAGAGCAGCATCAACAACAGCATCAAGTTGGTATTCCTTGCCTTTTCTACTAGTAAATCTAATCGCCTCTCACAATCACTGTGTATCTAGAAAAATCTATCATGGCTTTCAAGCCTTCGAGCAGAACACGGGTTCCAGCCACCCCTTTGCTCCCGATGTAAAACTTTCGGAGAAACGTGACGTTGGAAGCGATCCAATCATCGATTCGGAGTGGTATGGTTCTATATCTGTCGGCACTCCTGCCAAGACTTTCACTGGTGGGTTGTCCCTCTTGACGTTGTACCACTTAAATGAACTCGAAATTGCCAGTGAACTTCGATACGGGGAGCAGTGACCTGTTTCTTCCCAGCACAGCGTGTGATAGCTCTTGTGACGGGCATACGTGGTATGATCCTTCGCAAAGCTCCACTGAGCTTGACCTCGGGAAGCCATTTCACCTCGTATACGGTGGTGGTGACTGGGTCAATGGTACGCTATACACAGATGATGTCACCTTTGCTGGTTATACGGTCGGTTTGTGTGGTTTTCCCATGTTTCTGGGCCACTAATTTGTTCATTCCTAAGGCAAAGAACCAGACTTTCGGCGCAGCCACTACGTTGTCGACTGCTTTTACCTACCCTGGATGGCAACCAGACGGGCTTCTCGGTTTGGCTTTCCCGGGTATCTCAATGTCTGGTGTTACTCCTCTCTTCATCACCCTTGTCGACCAGGGTGTTTTACCTATCAATTCCTTCGGACTCTGCCCAACAGAGTTGTTCATTGGTGGAACTAACAGCCAACTTTACCAGGGCGACTTCACCTATGTGAATCTCACACAGGAGGTGAGGTTGTGCAAAGAGGTCTCTCGATTCGGTGTTAATAGCCACGCGCTTTCAGGGCTTCTGGCAGACTAACATTGATGGACTATATCTCAGCGGGCAACAAATCGCTGGCACCATCAATACGATCATCGACAGTGGCACTTCCATGATCCTCGGTGACAACAAAACTGTGCAGGCCTTCTACGGTCAGATCCCTGGCTCTAAAGCCATCGGATCTGGCTACCACAGCAGTAAGTCACCGGAGCCTACTTGCTCTAGATCGCCGAAAAGGTGGTTCAACTGATTTACGCTTTTTCCAGTTCCCTGTTCATTCGATTCTGAAATCTCATTCCAGTTTAATGGCACCAGCTTCGTGATTGAGCCTAAGGCTTTTAACTTCGGTACCTACTCTTCTGACACAAACGACTGCGTAGGCGCTCTTGTAGCAAAGGACGAATTGCGTGAGTACTATGCTTCGCCATCGTTTCCCGTCTCATCAGACATAGCTTTCTGGGTTCTCGGAGATGCCTTCCTGAAAACCGTATATGTGGAGTTTGATGCGGGAAATAAGCGGCTTGGATTTGCTACCCCTGCGTAGTTGCTCGCAAGTTCTTAAGGCACCCTAACTTGGTTGTATATATACCCAAGTTATGGTGCATCTGAAACTCGGAATATATGTTATAACCCCCCTGCGTACAGTTGAAAGCGGGCCTGAGCGAGAAAAGTCGAACGACTAGATACTGCCCGTGAACGTGCCCACAATCATAGTCGATGCTGGCACACCCGCTGTCACAGTGACGAACAACAGTGAGGAAACAAACAATACAAGCAACTACGATGTTGAAAGGGAAAGGGGAGAGGAGCGTGTGAAAGAAATTGCCGACTGCATGGTCCAGGGAGTCTTAGCGGAGAGTGCAAAAATTGCGTGTCTGGAACGTTCCCTCGCGCTCAGCGGACATTTGATGGGTTAGCTCCAGTAAGGGACGAAAGAGCGGGCTTGGAAGCAGCCTAATAGTAGGCGTCGGCGTGTAGTATGCGGGTGTAGATAAGAACATAAGTATGGCGTTCTGCTGCTTTTAGAGTGCTGTGGAGCCATTGAGGTTACGTTGATCATGGTTGCGCAATGCAAACTAGGAGGTAGAGGTATGTCCCAATAGTCCGGTGGCCACCCGGTGGCTAGGGGCGAGTCGCGTCGGTGACATTCCCACGCCACCACGTGCGCCAATTTCCAGTCTGAATACATGCCCCCGGTGACACCAGCCCCTGGGGCAATACAGGGTGTATTCGACTCGATCGGGGTCGACGCTTTAGGCCACCCCCCCCTTTTCGGACACAGTTGCTCCCGTGGTCGGTGCGTTCGCCGGTCGCCTGCCGTTGCGAGGCCGGCAGAGGGCGCGAACGTCGCCCCTCGCGTTGGCGTTTGCGGGCGCGCTTGCGGGGCGGTGTGAGCGCGAACGCAGGTGGCTTGTGCGTACGAACGCACGCAATGTCGAGCCCTGCCGTGCGAGGGCATGAACATCGCCCCTCGCGTTTGCGGGGCCGTTGCGAGAGCGAACCAAGACGGCTCGTGCGAATGAACGCACGCAACGTCGAGCTGCGCAGCCAGCCCCTTCGGCTGTGGCTACGGTCGGGAGCGGTCAAGGGCGTTGCCACGAACGATGTCGTGTGCGCACGCAAGTGCAAGCGAGCACGGCGGGGGTGGGGTCAAACGGGCGGGCAAAGTCGTGTGTTTAGAAGCTAAGAGTGTGCGAATACAAAAAAAATCGTGGCTACGAGTGTAGAAGGGATGTGCAGAAGGGGGGAGTAGAAAGTAGGGTGCGCCTCATGCGCTGACCCCGTTCGAGGAGAGGGGGGGGGCAAGGAGGCAAGGGGGAGGTCTTCACCCACGCCGGCCTGTTTTCGCGTGTTCTGTAAGGGTGTGAGCAGGGAGCGAGAGCAAAGCGGAGGGGACGTACCTTCCCTGCACCCACTTTGCGAGGAATCGGGGCGGGGGCAACAAGGGAGGGGGGTGGGGCTCTGCCGTTCGTGTGAAGATGGGTGCAGGGGGGTGGGGCGAAATGGACCGGAACCGCGTTCGCCTTCTGTTAACGCATTGTCCGTACTCTACGTGAGTGAGGGAGCGGGGTAAAAAAAGGGGAGGGCGGGGGCGTACCGTTTCTCCGCTGGCGCGCCTTCTCGTGCTACTTTTGCAGCAGGAGGGAGGGAGGTGGAGGTGGAGACAAGGGACTTACCAGATAAGAGCGAAGGACCACGGCTCAGTGGTCCATCTGTGCGGCCGTTTGTCGCTTTTGATGGCTCCGCTGTTTTCTCGTGGCTTGCAGCGGACGGACAGTCGTCGTCCTGGGGCAGGAGAGCGAGGGCGTAGGGGGGAGGGAAGGGGCAAAGCGACACGGACGCTGCCACGCCTTCCCTGTGCGCTTCGCATCCGGATCAGGCCGAGAGGCGACCCGATTGGGCCCTAAGGAGAGTGGTCCGTGGACCTGCCGGCTAGGCGCCGGGGTGACGACCCCGTTAGGAATCCAATCGAATCCGATCAGTGGCAGAGGCCATGTATTCGACTGGTGACTCCTAACCGGTTAAGGCACCTGTCACCCGCGGTGTCACCACGCTGGGCGGGTGATCCGGCGTACACTCTATATAGTGCGCGACACTGGCGCGACAACACTGTTGGAGAGGGTGAGCGGCCCGAGAGGGCCGAAAGATTCCAGTGGGCATGTGACCGTAAATTTGTAATCAAGTCAACGATGCCCGTAATGGTGGATGGGGAATAAGGCAAAGGGTATTGTACAGTAACCTATATACACCAAGGTAGAATGGCAAGAACGTGCAGTGTGGGAGGGATTTTACAAAACACATGTGTTCGAAACCGTGCTGTGGGTCTACGTAGTAGGCCCAACCTCGCTGAAATAGCTCGGCGGCGCTTCCGCACTGGCATCAAATCTCTCCGCGCGAAGCTGTTCCATCTCCCGCCTCAAGGACTCCACTTCTGACTGCCACGGTCTATGATCGTCAGCGCGGGACATCGATCTCGCCGAGGCCGAGCTCCTGTCGGTAGTAGCGGCACTGGCGGCAGGGGGGAATGTACTTGGCGGGGTGTCTGAATTAGGCGACACCGCGACGTCGGACGGTTGACTCGGTTGTGATCGCGCTGAGCGCATCTGTGCAAGTTCCTTGTCGGTCAAGCCAGACGGGTAATTAGACGACAGCGCGGTGTCGGACGGTTGACTTGGTGGCGATCGCGCCGAGCGCATCTGCGCAAGTTCCTTGTCGGTCAAGCCAGACGGGATAACAGGAGGCTCCACGCGCAGTAAGGGCGGCTGTGGGCCCTCTGGGGCGTACACCATCTGCTGTTCCGTCGTCCGCGTCGTCCGTGATGACGGTGCCTCCGATGGTGCTGTACCGGCGAGTGCTGACGATCCCATAGCCGAAGGGTTGAAGGGCGTTATGATGGATTCCGGGCGCGGGCCTTTCGACCCAGCAGCTGATGTTCTCCGCCTACGCCACAATATGAAGGCAACAGCGCCAATTGCCACTAATACCGCAACGCCACTTATGACGCCTCCGACAATCGCGCCAGTGTGTGATTTTGATGATGACGATTCAGTCGTCGTGAGGTTGGCCGTGATTTGGAAAACGGCGGCTCTGAGAAAAATATAGCTCGTCAGGAGATGGAAGTAAGGCACTGCCTGCTATGACTGAACTTGGAAAGTATTGGTGCATACACTGCACCCTGCGCGGGGCTAGAGAGCGAAGCGGTCAGAGCCCAAAACGATTGGGTATCATGGAGGTTCTCACCTGGCGCCTCCGAGAATGGTTGCTCCTGTCGAGCTGTCATAGTTGACTGGGAACACGCCAGCGCTCAAGTTATAGGACGCTCGGTTGTGAACGCCCGATATAAGCTTCGTGCGCAAGTCCTGGCTCGGAGTCATAGCGGCCACAAATAAGTTCCAGCCTGAAATCATATCAGCTGAGACAATGCTATAAGTGAAACTCTACCTACTAGATACGGTGACGGTTGGGTCCGAGCCGAGGCTATCGACTGGCACGCCAAACTGGGTAAAGCTCGAAGCCGCTATGAGGTTGTCGAGGAAAGTACTTTGGCCGCTGTAGACCTGGAAACCAGTTAGTGTCTATACTGTAAGGTAGAAATCAGGAGAAACCGACAGATGAGTCAACGACGCTGGTGTTTAACCATACATCGGCAAACAGATCATAACCCAAAGTCCATGAGCCCGTTTGTCCGTATGTCGCAAGTAGGTGTTGATCACTGGTCAGCGCAAGGCTCTTCCATCTAGCATAAAGGTTTGATGCCGTGCTCTGTTGCCCAGTCAATTTTGCCATACAACATTTAACAAATATCTGCACTGACGGAATACTTATTTGCGTCGGCAACCTGCTTGACGATTGAGCTCATTTTGGACATAGCTTGAATAGCGATGATACCCTTAATTGCGAGGTTAGTTTGATTGCTGTTTGTGAGTCCATCCGCCGAGGATCTGTGCCAGTGGCCGTTCAAGTTTCTGGTGTTCAGAATCATCAACGTATGAAACGCACTGATCATTGATCAATAATGTCGAGTTGGACAGGTAATTAGCCCAGGAAGTCAGCAGGGAATACTATCCGTGTTTGTCAGTTTCACAAATACGTTATAAAGTACCGTACGTACGTATTTGCTGATCAAGCTCCCATCCCCAGTTGCGCGAGCGTAGGCATATGTCATAATCAGCATATTTCCCGACTCTGTAACGAATGGGGAATATATCAGTGATACACAAGACCTGCAAGAGATACGAACGTTCTAAGCCTAGATCAGAGACAGGATTGCCGATTGTGACATTGGGGTAACCCGTCCCTTTACGTTCCTAATAATCAGTGCTTCGAAATTCGTTGGTTATGGGGACGCACCTAGATCAGAAGCGGCGTACGGACTCGTGTATTTGGAAGACGCTTGATTCCGAAACAGAGGCTCGAGAAGGAGCCCACCGAATTTAGGATCAATATACATGAATGCCGGGAATGCAGAGTACAACGTCTCAACGGGGTTAACCCGGCTTGATGAGGTCAGGGCCTGTATTTCATCCGACGCACAGAGTTTACTCACTTTGTCTGCGACCCGCCAACATTCTTCATGAACGCCATCACATCCGACGTGTTGAAGTTACCACTTGAGTCGCTTCCAACTGTCAGTTGAGTGCTGCCATATACTTGTGCAGTCGCGAGGGACACCAAATCTGCGAGCGGTCCCGAGACAGAAGCAGCATCCTGGAGTATCTTCAGATCCAGTTGCTGGGCTCGTGATGAGGCGTTCGTATAATCATTGAGGAAATCAACGATCTAAGACGCGGGATGAGGCTCATTATTCGGTGAAGAATGGGAAAACTAACTAAGGACGTGTCATCAGACTGAGGGTATTGGGTCCTGTAGAACAAGCTCCGTTTCTGAGTGGCTCCAGATGGATCTGTGTAGTTGATGGCGGGATCCGTGATGAATCCGAGACTCCAGAGAACTGGTTCCTGAGTCGCCTGGATGGTACCCAGGTCACGTGATATGCCAAAAATTGGCCAGTTAGCGTCAATGGCTCGAAAATCTGTATCCGTTTTATTGTCATACGCTCCCGCGACCTGGAACATGCTAAGGGCTGTCGTAACCTCAGAGATCTTATATGTGACATTGGCAGCCTAGATCATCAACTGTGAGTGGACGAAATGCGGGTCGCACCGTTTCCACGCACACTCAACATAGCAATGTGTAAGGTACCCCATTCTTGCTGAGTGGCGATCTCGTTGAACACGGATGGATTTTGGAGACTGACTGAATGGTAGACGACATCGCTATTAATTGTCGTAGACCAGACAATCACCTGGGATCGGTCCCCTGACATCCATTCTGCAACAACCTTGAGACACAATAGAGCGGGAAAAAACGATCGCACGCACCTGAACTGGGATACGTTTGCACCTGTACTGCATGAGCTGCGCCGTCCAGCGATTCCGCAGTCAATGATAGGTAGGAGAACGGGATTGATTGCTTGACCCAATCTCCAGGCTGTAACGAAAGGCTGAGTAAAGCACTGAGAGATGACGCTAGTTCGTACCTCGATTGGGTTTAGGAAGGTAAGGTTGAATTGCATGTGTCCGGCTTCCGCAATGAGCTTGGTCTGTGTCGGGGTAATCACAGTTTCGGTCAGGTTCACAGTTGCGTTTATCGTATCCGCATATCCCAAAAACAAGTAGGTGATATTGTCCACACGGACGAGGACGACCGTGTTGAGGCTCTAGAAACGTCGTAAGTTCGGTTGCTACACGGAGCGAAGGGAAAAAGACATGCATTGAGACTGGGATCTTGGCTTGCGTTAGGTTGATGAGAAGAGGTGGTTGGCCATAGGGATCCAATGGTCGACCCGTTGGGAGTGAACTGCCAACTACTGAGGTACGGGGAGCGCACGGAAAGCGGGATGGCGGGGGGGAAGAGTGTCTGCTGAGCCCCTGCATGGTGAAAAAAGGAGAGCAGGAGAATGAGCAGGTGGAGCATCGTCGTTTGCGCCAAGAGCTGGCGTCGCCGAGTGGGCACTGGGTGGTGAAACCGGGCAAGGACGGTTTTGAACGCAGACAAAAATATTGGTTGGTAAAAGTGTCATCGAGTGTGTCCACAAGGAGTAAAGGAACTAGCTCCGCTCATCGCATGCATCACGTCACACGTCGTGCCCAGAGCTTCTGTGATTCCGAGTCCCGTATCGCTGTACAGTATTAAACTTTCAGTAGAGTATCATTTATATCACTTCAATTGAAAAGTTGCCAACTTGTGCTGTACTTGGGTGGCAACAATCAACTTGATCGAAAAAGCACGTTCGCTGTTTCGGAAACTAAGATAAATCAAGACGAGGGGCGGAAAGGTTGGGGCCCTGGCAGTTGGTCGGGTTACGCGGGGAACTGAGGCGAGACGACAACAGGTTTCCGTCGCCTCCCGAGGTGCGACAAAGAGGATACTTGAAAGCACACGCAATAAGAATAACTGGAGTAGACACTTCGCAAGTTCGCAGCGCTTCTATTTCTCGTGCTTGCCATCAGTGAACAGTACAGTAGCGATCACTGGGGATAGGTTGGCTGTAAAACATGATGAATGGTGCATTACGTAACATCACTACGAGTTGCAAATTAAAGCACAGCAAGAAAATGGAAGAAGCCCCTCCTCTTGTGATGGACAGCCTGAGAGAGACATGTGGCTTCCCAGCATTCGCGTGCTCTCGGTTAACGATCAGCCCGCCAATGTCCCTCAGGAGCCATGAGTCGAGACAAAAGAGATACGCAACGCACAGCTACAAGCTCCATAGGAAATAACTTGAAGTTGGACACTGTTGCACATGCGGAGTGCTCGACGCTTTGATGAGTATGCAGAATCGCAGATTCTGGACCTTGCAGTGACACATAATGCATAATGGAACGAAATGGAGCGATCGCCGTCTCGGATCACGAGACGCAGCCTCCGGATCACCATCTATGATACAAAGCCGAGTTCCACGATCGCCTGAATGAATACAATACAGAAGCTGGCAGTGAGGAACGTGACCGGAAAGAATACTACTGTTTTCGATGGTACATGGCATGAAAAACAGCATTCCAGGATTTCAGGTGGACAACAGGCTAACGCTAAAGCCAACCGTCCAGAGCAGAGGCAGAATTGAAGAACATGGTCCACAACACCGTTGGCCTCGGCAACCGGCATATCAAAAACGGACCGGTGGCGGTACCGAGTCGGTCCACATGGCACATCGCTTGTAACTTCAAGTTGAAAGATGTCCGTCTCAGGTTCTGCTTCCGGGCTTCCTTCAGTGGTGTTCACTTTTTAGGTTATATCTGATAGCTGGGTATCTCCAGCAGCGATCTCTACTGAAGTTCATACCGTGTTCTTCCGAGTTACATCCTGCGCCAGTGGGCTGTTGAAAGTGGTACGAGCCATATGCCCAGGTACAAGCCGCTCAGCAAACTGCCACACTTTCGCCGATCCTGGTTTAGTGGCGTGGTCTGCGGTAGACGAGTGGAGCTAGTGAAGCACCGAAACTGCCGCGAGCGCTGCCTGTGGCGGTGGAGAATAGTAGGAGTCACGTGGAGATTCAGAAGAAAAGAGAAGCATCGAGTTGGTATGTTCTCAAAGCAGAATGCCAAGGTTTTATATACAGGAACAGGGACATTATCGTAATAAGAGCGTCCAAAATGCGTGCAGTATATATACGCAATTGAGTGTAGACAACTATGGTTAAGGCTGCGGCAGTCAGGAACCCACACCCCCTTATGTAAACCCAACCCTAGGTTAGGGATAGACGAATTTCGAGGGTTGAGCATTCGAAAATATGAAAACGCGAAGGGTTCAACTGTTATTGAGGACCGGAATTTCTATGTACTAGCTATGGACTGTTTTATGTGCCTAACCATATCGGGTGGGAGAGTTCTATGGCTATGGAATCTTCTATTTGCCCATGCGGCCTGTGATCCCGAAAGCCCTTGTGCATATGCGTGAATGAAGCGAGCGGAGCGGTTGGCATACATTTGAAATATCAGATCATGCAGAAGAGAACAAAAGGAAAATGAACGAACCGTCTGATTTGGAGTAGGGGGATATCATCAAGGCAGGCAATGACCTTTTTCTCCATCTCGTTGAGGGTCTTCGCATGGCCAGCAACACGAAACCTGAGCTTCGCAGCACCCCAATACTGCTCGATGAAATTCAGTTCGCAGTGATACTTCGGATAGAAGTCACACAGGTGATGGCGCGACTCGATTAGCTCTTCGAGTTGAGACTTCTGTGACACGAAGTCGGGCTGGTTGAATAAAATGCGGCGGCAGCAGCAGTCTGTGCGCCCATCCAGGCATTTGAACCCAAAGCACTCACTGGGAAGGCCACGCTCCGGCCAGAGCCCACGCTCTCGTGTTACGATTGGCCACGCGTGTCACCTACGTTGACCGTTCAGCCTGAACTTTTGCCACAGTATTTCGTATCACATGGACTATCATTGGGACCATTTTCACATTTTGATTCCTACTTCTTACATCCTGCGCGACCTCTCGTACCCGTGACTCCTGATTACTTACTAAACATCTTCTGTCTTGTTCGACGTGGTTCCATATGACATCATACTAGTACAAGTACTAGTAGTATTGGTGGCGATCCTAGTACTGCAGTTCTTAGTAGTGGCGTGGCTCGATTCGTATTTAACATGTACTTCTTACGAACAAGGACCTTAGGTCTGAGTTCTTGAATCTCATCGACTTCACGCTGTCACACCCTGTGGGCTGCATCCAAGTCCAGTCGACTTGTCAGTTCCAACCTTCCTTTCTACGACGATTGTGTCACGAACCTATGCCTCGGTCCGTGACTTATCCGGAATACCCAGGAATGCGCAAGGGAACGCGCACACAAACTCAGGAATACGAAGTAATGGACTAGTGGAACTAGCCAAGACGACGCGCGTGAAAGGATTGGATAATCCTTTCCTTCCTATTCGAGAAAGACCCGGTCCGGAACCGGGACTTACCAAGCGAAAGGTCAGATGACCTCACATGACTTGTTTGTTGATCAATCAACAAAAGATTGTTGATTGATAAACAAAGTCCGTTGATCGGTAAACGAAGATTGTTGATCAATCACCTGACGAGCGGAGCTTGTCAGGGATTATTGCCATTGGACGATATACTTAGAAACCTTCCAGCACATTCCATGCTATCTTTAGAACGCTTCTAGAGTATTCCATGGGCCCACCCGTGGAGCGGAGTTGGGCCTCCCCTAAAGTACGCACAGACCATGTATTCAGGTATATAAGCTGGAGCAATGTAACAGACAGTCCCTCAGACTGTCCACTTGCGACATCCCTACTTGTATCTTCCTTGTTATAAGCGCAGCTTCCCAACATTAGGTTGTTCCGCATCCTTGTTCTGATACTCGTAGCTCATTGTTCCTTGTCCCTGTTCTACTCCCTGTTTGGTTCGACATCAGCCAACCTGCTCCTTGTGATCCTTGGCTTCACTGTTGCGTTCAAACAGTGAGCATTCATCACAGATTGGAGATACTTCATATCCACTCCATCGCTCATATATTCACTACTCCGCCTAGGGTAATACCCTACGCTCTCGCATACTGTCGTCACCATATCCACGACCCTCATCGGGGGAGGTTTGGCAATCGCTACGCCAACATCGACGAACGAGCCCCTCGCACAATCGGTACTCCACGCTCGCCACTCAAGTCGAGTCGATACGTCCAGTCGAACGTAACATTAACTCAGACCTCCCCTCCACCGTGGCGTACCCAACAAACGAAAGAATCGAGCGAAGAGGCGAACGAAACGTCCCTGTCAGGTTTCTCAAGGGAGCAGTTTGGAGGGACGACCCTGACGCTACACGCTCCGGCTACTTTGCCTATAGTCAATTTGAACGCATCAATATTCCAGTCGAATTCGACTTCAATACACTTGAGTGGGGAACAGCCCAACGAAGCCAAAGAAGTGGCGACTGGAAGATCACCCGACCACCCGACACCCTTCACCAGCTGCAGCTTGCTATCCCTGAAACAGAAAAAGTTGATCGATCAGAGTGGGGTCCCATTGACGGACAACCAAACGACGCACCGGAAGAACGACTACAGTTCACATCAGACGCAGGAGACGCATCAGACGAAGACGTCAAAATTCCCACTACATCACAACAAGAAGACGAAGAAACAAAGCTTGCTCGATTGGCTGAACATGTATGTTACGTCCCGGGTCATAGCAAGTATCTGACCTAACTCATAAGCGAGGGGACGTGATCAGGGGGACGCTTACTGCTTGATGACTGACGGACGATGACGTGCTTACTCATGATACTATGTTGATTACTGATACTCTTACTGTACGATGACAGGAGGTGACTGATGGGTAGTAGTTGAGGCGTTAGTATTAGTGGACGATTACCGAGCGTTAGTAGTAGTGGCTGTATCGCTGACGAAGGCGTACAGTCAAGATAGGATATAAGGTAGCTGTCGACTGTTGTAGTCGACAGCTTGACTCTCTTGTACACTTCTCGAATCTACTCGGCTTCCTTCTTCTCAGAAGTCCGTTCGCTCCCTTAGGAAGGCACTTTCAGGTGTCCTTGGAATTGTCACACCTTCACGTGTTGACTCATCCTGCTAAGTCACGTTACTTGCCATCGCGTGTAGGGTCTAAGTCAGACCACAATCGTAACATTAGAGTCAAGCTCCCTTCACACGCCGTGGCGCCAATCACAACCAAAGACAGTTGGGACTTCCAACCTTTCATCATCAATTCTAGGGAAAGAGACGCCCCTGCAAGATACGTCATCAACCGAGTCCGTTGGAGGACAGTCCCAGACGACAGACGAAGCGGAGCATTAGACCATTTCAATACCGGCTACTACGCCGAGGCAGCTACAGCGCAACGATTTCACCCAATCATCTTTCATCACGGAAGGTGCTGTTGGGTAGAACTCAGGTGGAACCGAACACAAGAATACTTCGAGGCGGCTAGACCAGCCGGAGATGATCTCAACTGCAACATTCTGCTATCAGAAACACGAGACGTTGAAGAACAAGGACGAATCGACGGGACTGTAGAAGAAGAAGAAACACACGAAGAACCCGTATCGCCAGAACTCCAACATAGGACACCAGCAAGGACAGACACCAGTCACACAAGCGAACGAGTCCAGACGCCATCCATAGACAACGAACCAGAGGCCATCTACATCCAAGAAGAGGAACCCGCTGTGGAAGAAATTATCACCCAAACAGCTACGTTACACATACCTGACCCAATCAGAATGGCCACTCAAACACAGATCGAAGAACCAACTCCATTGGTCATCGACGAAAGGACGGGTCATGTCGTAAACATGAACCCAGAAGACATACAAGCAGCACGACGGGCAATGGGGCCAGACGAGCCAGATTTGCCAGGAGGATTCGATTTTGACTACAACGAACCACCTCCTCAACCATATGAACAGCTCAACAGAGCTTACAGACAACAAAATCAAGGAGTCCCTCCAATCGGAGGAGGTCCGCCCGCAG
This sequence comes from Lactarius quietus, assembly GCA_015025155.1. NCBI lineage: Eukaryota > Fungi > Basidiomycota > Agaricomycetes > Russulales > Russulaceae > Lactarius > Lactarius quietus. Next base: position 28,453 of record WITN01000110.1, read on the forward strand.
GAGGAGGAGGTCCGCCCGCAGGAGGAGGGGGTCCGCCAGGAATGCCTCAGGGCGGCGGCAATACCACGGACAAATTCATAGGAAACCCCCCAAGTCTATTCAACGGAGACAGATCAAAAGTCGAAGGTTTTATACTTCAATGGGAAATCTACGCTGGGGTCAACGCAAGCCACCAAGCAATGAGGAACAAATATCAAAAAGCTATGTTGTTCCTCACTTACGTCCAAGGAGACCTGGTTAATGCCTGGGTCATGTCAGCCAACCAGTGGTTGATAAGAGAAGTATCCAGAGGTGTCAGCCAGTTCGATAACAGGCTGTGGAACAACGTTCTGCAAGCCTTTCGACGACAATTCGCTGATGTACTCAGCAAAGAAAGGGCCCAAGCCCAACTAGACGCAGGCATCAAAATGAAGGAAGGAAAAATAGACGATTACATCGCTCTATTCGAACAACTCGTTCGCTACGCCGGATACGACATCAACACGGAACAAACCCTGAAGTACTTTATAAAGGGGTTACCTAGGACGCTCTATGAAGCGATGTACCAACACGACGATCCTAGGACTTACGAAGATTGGAGAGCATCAGCCCTCAAGAGGCAACAAAAGTGGATCCATATGCAGACGGTGCGCGGAAATTTAGACATGTTCAAAGGACCACTAATAGAAACCAACCGGGAGCACTGGCAAAACTCCTTGCTCCACTACCGCATCCCGACGCAATGGACACCTCCGCAGACCGAGTCAGAGGAAGACTCGCAGGGGCAGAAGACATTATCAATACCCCGCGACCCCCTTTTCCACCAAGAGGAGGGTACTTACAAAGGCAACGAGGAAATCGACCAGACTTTAGTCAGGTCCGCTGTTACAACTGTGGAAAAATGGGGCACATCAGCCGAGACTGTCGCCAACCGCGGCAAAACAAGAGACAACAGATAAGAGGTGCGGGAGAATCGTCAAAAACTGACGAAGACAAGGCAGAAGATTGGTTGAGAGGGGTAGCCAGCGAAGGAGACAAAGTAAAGGATCTCGTCCTACAAAAGTTGATGGGGACGGGTTTTTCAGACGCCTAAACCCGATGGCCTGGGTAAGGGCACTTCGTTGTAACTCAGTGTATATTCTGCGCTATCGTTCTATGCGAATTCCAGTTCAACTACACACGCGTTACAACACGGCCGAGGTCAAAGCACTAGTGGACTCAGGAGCCACTGATAATTTTGTGAGCGAAAACTTCCTCCAACGAATGGGGATAAAAACACGGTTGCTAGATACGCCCAAACGAATCTACAACATCGACGACACGACAAACAAAGCCGGACATATAACTCACTATGTCATTCTTCAAGTCAATGTCAATGGAAACAACAAAGAAATGAGGTTCCTAGTCACCAACATTGGAAAGGAAGACATATTGTTCGGATATCTGTGGCTAGCAGCCTACGAACCACAATTCGATTGGAAGAAGGGAACAATCAATCAAGCACACCTTCCCGTCACTATCAAAACGGTTAACGCAGCAGGAAGAAGAGACGTACTAGCACACCTTTTAACAAAGGAGCACGTCGTCAAACAACTAGAAGACGAAGAAACAAGGGGACGAAGAGTGATATCCCCCGCAGTCGAACATGCCATCGCGGCCAAACCCAAAGAAGAGAAAAACGCTACCCTACCACCGCAATACGAAGCTTTCAGAAAAGTCTTCGACGAAGAAGCATCAATGCGATTACCCGAGAGACGACAGTGTGATCACGCTATCACACTTCAACCAGATGCACCGACATCTATCGCCTGTCGACTCTATCCGATGACCCGAATAGAAGATGAAGCCTTGGACGCCTTCATCGATGAACACCTCAAAAAAGGGTATATTAGACCCTCGCAGTCACCCTACGCATCGTCTTTCTTCTTTATTAAGAAAAAAGACGGGAAACTCCGACCAGTCCAAGACTATCGTGCGATAAATAAATGGACGGTGCGAAACCAATATCCGTTACCACTAATAACGGATCTCATGCGAGACCTGGGTGGAGCGGTTATATTCTCAAAGTTCGACGTTCGACAGGGGTATAACAACATCAGGATCAAGGAAGGGGACAAACACAAGGCTGCATTCAAAACGAGACGAGGACTTTTCAAACCAACGGTCATGTATTTTGGCCTTTGCAACTCACCGGCGACTTTCCAAGCATTCATGAACGAAATTTACCACCCCGTCATCGCCAAGTTCGCAACAAAAGGCACACAAATACGCATCTACATGAACGACATCGCTGTCGCCACCAACGATTGCAGCACTTTCCAACAAACAAACCAAGCACACACGGACGCAGTTTCAGCCGTTCTCGCAGTTGCAGCAGCCCATGACCTCTACTTCAAATTGTCGAAATGCGCATTCCACGTTCCTTCTGTTGATTACCTGGGGGTAATCCTTGAAAAGGGGATGACGCGCATGGACCCAGGAAAAGTCTCGGGTGTCCGCACGTGGCCAACACCAACGAAAGTCAAGGACGTACGCAGTTTTTTGGGGTTTTGTAATTTTTACCGTCCCTTTATTCGAGGTTTCGCCAACATCGCCAAGCCAATGAACGAGTTAACAAGAAAGGACGTCGAATGGCATTGGGGACCAACCCATCAAACTGCCTTTGAAACGCTCAAAACTCGTATCACGAGCAATCTGATTCTCGCTCATCCAGACCCAAAGGTACAATACGATCTTGAAGTAGACGCGTCAGGCTTCGCCGTCGGAGCAGTACTCATGCAGAAGGGATCCGATGACAAAAAGCATCCAATAGCATTTTACTCGGCCACTCTCAATGAAGCTGAACGAAACTACGACATATACAACTTGGAACTGCTGGCCATCGTGAAAGTGTTGCGGAATTGGAGATATCTGTTAGTGGGGTCACCTCATAAGGTCAGAGTATTCTCCGACCACATGAACCTACAATACTGGCGAGACCCACAGAAAATCAGTCGACGAGTAGCGCGAGAAGTCTTGGAACTGGAAGAATACGACATCGAGATACATCATCTCAAAGGAAGAGCCAACGGTAGAGCAGACGCGTTGTCAAGAAGACCAGACTATGACACTGGGGAGAAAGACAACGAACGTGTCACGGTACTGCCGAACAAAATCTTCATACGAACAGTAACAGGAATCTCGTCGAACCCCATCATTCAAGAAGAAGCCCGAATCATGGCATGGGTAAGCCCCCATGAACTCAAGAAGATAGAAGGCGTATGGTTCAAAAATGGAAAAGTCGTAGTCACTACGACTAAAGATGAAGAACTAAGGGAGGTCATAAAACCATATCACGACACATTAACGGCAGGACACCCAGGCATAGCAAAAACAAGGGAACTGCTAGCATGACACTATTGGTGGCCAAACATGAAGACCGACGTGGCGAACTATGTGCAAGGATGTGCGGAGTGTCAGTGACACAAGGTCAATAATCGACCCACCAAAGCACCGTTCGAACCCATCTACCCGCGATTAGGAGCCGATCCATTCGAAGTCATCGCGGTAGATTTCATAACTAAGTTACCACCATCAGATGGGTACGACTCGATTCTGACAATCACAGATCATGATTGTTCCAAAGCGTCAATCTTCTTACCCTGTCGAGAAGCAATGACAGGAGAAGAAACTGCGATATTATACGCTCAAAAGGTTCTCCCTCGGTTCGGGCTCCCAAGCAAGATCATCAGCGATCGAGACCCTCGATTCGCGGCAAAATTCATGAGGGAGCTTTGCAAGACCCTCAACATCCAGCAAAACATATCAACAGCCTATCACCCGAGGACGGACGGACAATCAGAGCGTACTAATCAGTGGCTGGAACAGTACCTCAGACTGTGGACCAACGAAAATCAAGATAACTGGGCTGCGCAGTTACCTTTAGCAGAATTCGCTCACAATAACGCGATAAGCAGCACCACAAAACAAACCCCATTTTTCACGCTCATGGGATATCACCCCAGAGATAAATGGGCGCCAGGGACAATCAGTCTGCCTAGTGTGTCTAGCAGACTAGAACAACTAACAGAAGCCCGTCGGGCGCCCAGGAAAACATGATAAAGGCCCAGAGGTCATGGGTCAAACACAAAGATACGCCCAAATACGTACTAGGAGACCAAGTCTGGCTAGATGGGCGCAATCTACGAACTCATCAACCCGCCGCCAAACTTGCGCCCAGGAGACAAGGACCATTTGAGGTTGTTCAGGTGATGTCCCCTGTGAATTATCGGCTCAAGTTACCCCCGCAATGGAAGATACATGACGTGTTTCACACAGATTTGCTCACGCCTTACAAAGAAACACGTATGCACGGCGTAAACTACTTACGCCCACCACCAGAATTGATTGAAGGCGTGGAAGAATACGAAGTCGAAAAGGTGATAGCCTCTAAAGGTCAGGACGAGGGCGCAAACTTCACTATCTCATCAAATGGAAGGGATACGCGGATTCGGAAAATCAGTGGGTCCCATGGAACGACGTCCATGCGGAGGAAGAGATAAGGAAGTTCTCATGATTAAACCCGAAAGCTGAAACTCACATAAAAGCAGCTGCAACGATGGAAGAAACGCCATCACCCTCCGCACCATCCAACTCAATGGCATATGTCCCTCTCTCCATTATCAACCTCGATGAGATCACCATCCCCCACGTCGACACCCTCGAAACCTACGACCACAACAACAACGTCGATGACCAACTCTGTTCGGCCCTCGAACATGTCAGAGCCGCCGCTGAACGAGACCAAGCAGCCCGGGACCTGGCCGAGGCTCGCAGGCGATTCCCCACTCCCACAAGCGGAAGAATGGAGGACGATGAGGAGGGAGTACGGCCTATTGAAGGAGGTAATGACCTCATGGAGGATGGATCAGGTGGTGAAGAGGACGGCAGCGGAGAGGAGGATGAGGATACACCTATTAACGAGGCGAGTTTCGGACAGTCCGCCACCTCTCTCACTACCACCGTCATCGGTAGCACCAATACCTCCAACACCTCGCTCGCCACCACCGCTGTCGACGCCACCGATAGCGAAGACGAAGATGACAGCAGCGACGAGTCCTACCATGCCGCCAGGGTTGTCTGCGTCCAATGCAACAACCCCCCCAACTATTGCCACTGCGCTCCCTTGCCTATACCTCCCCAAATCCGCACCATTACCGAAGAAACCGAAGATGAGACGCGCAGACCACCTGCAATTGCTGTTGTCTACGGACCAACGGCGGAGCAGGGATACGAAGCGCGCGGTCTCCCCCCCTATACGAGGGAAGGAAGCGACCCATCGCCCTTCGCTACGCGCCGAACGCATGCGACGAGGCTCCCTCTCCGTGCCATATCGCCTACTCCAGGCGGATTCGTCCTCAACAACGGGATGAATTGGGTACCCATGGTCATCGAGCACGATGGGCGACGAATCCCCGCTAAGTACGTACGCGTCCGTATGCTGGACAACCCCGAGGTATTCGGGACGATGGGGAAGTACTCCCCCATCTACCGAGCCGACATCCACGCCGAACCATGTCGAGACATGGGCCCTGCAGCTGAGTACACTCGCGAAGAGCTCGGCTATTTTTGCGCTGACTTCCGTGGAAAGCGACAGGTAGATGAGGCTCTCGCCTGGCTGGGAGACATATCCCTCCAAGCCGAGGTGAGACGCTACCGCGCGTCCATGGAGGTCATCGCCGAGCTCGAGCGGGCCATCAAGAAGTTGGAGGACGATGTCTTCGTCCACATTGACCGGGCCATGCACTCGTCACGACGACTTGGGCACGCGCACGCCCTCAGGCGGGTACGCGACGAACACGGTACGGATGTGGGGCTCACTACGGTGACTAGTTGGGTTGTGGAGCGTGGGCGCTCACCCTTGTAAAGGGGGTGATGTTACGTCCCGGGTCATAGCAAGTATCTGACCTAACTCATAAGCGAGGGGACGTGATCAGGGGGACGCTTACTGCTTGATGACTGACGGACGATGACGTGCTTACTCATGATACTATGTTGATTACTGATACTCTTACTGTACGATGACAGGAGGTGACTGATGGGTAGTAGTTGAGGCGTTAGTATTAGTGGACGATTACCGAGCGTTAGTAGTAGTGGCTGTATCGCTGACGAAGGCGTACAGTCAAGATAGGATATAAGGTAGCTGTCGACTGTTGTAGTCGACAGCTTGACTCTCTTGTACACTTCTCGAATCTACTCGGCTTCCTTCTTCTCAGAAGTCCGTTCGCTCCCTTAGGAAGGCACTTTCAGGTGTCCTTGGAATTGTCACACCTTCACGTGTTGACTCATCCTGCTAAGTCACGTTACTTGCCATCGCGTGTAGGGTCTAAGTCAGACCACAATCGTAACAATGTACCCACGAAAGTTTCCACTACCCGAACCAGTACTATCTCCGGCCTACCTACGTTGGCTCATACAATGTCACAAATCGCAACAACTACCACTATCCCTCCAGCGACTATATTGGGCCGAACTGCTCGATTTGGAGTATCCCCCGGACTTCCATCAGGAGGAGGACCAAGCGGAGGAGGAGGAGGTGGAGACGATCCTCCATCAGGAAGACCTCCACCTGCTCATATCGGTCCTCTACCCGGAGGAGGAGGAGGAGGCGGTAACCCTGACCCAGGACCACCCCATGGAGGGCCTGGAGGAGGGGGAGATATGGGAGCCGGAGGACGGGGAACTAATGGAAAGCTAGTTGGCAACGACCCCCAGAACTTTAATGGCGATCGAGACAAGACGGAACAATTTCTCCTCAAATGGAATATCTATCGAGGACTCAACTGGAACACCGACACAATGCAACGCCCCTTCACTCACACTATGCTTTTCTTATCTTATGTAAAAGGGGAATACGTTGTCGAATGGACCGGAGCACAAGTAGCGTGGCTCCACGATCAAATCGCAGGGGGGGCCACTATCTGGGAAGAGTACCTCTGGGTTACCGTCCTCGATCGATTCAAAGACGCATTCATTGACACCATGGTAGCTCAAAAATCAAAGAATGAGCTTAAAGTTTACCGCATGAAGGAGGGCAAGTTCGATGAGTACGTCGCAGGGTTCAAGAAACTTGCGCGACTCACAGGACACGACCTTCAAGAATCTGCGGTCATTGAAATGTTCGCAGGAGGACTTCCCAATGCCCTCCACCGAAAGGTGATCGAATTCGCGATCACCTTATCAGTTTCGAAGACTGGGTAGACGAAGCACGCAAACAACACCAAAAATACCTCTATCTCACTAGCCGCTTCCAGAATGACACGAAAAAGAAGTTCACCAAACCCCAGTGGCAGCAAGCACTGAAAAAGAAAGACGATAACGCTATGGACACTTCCGCGGGTTGCACTCGAGCGAGGGCAGCACTAACGGATGACGAACGTACTCAATTAATGACCGAAGGAAAATGCTTCTGTTGTTGCAAGACTGGTCATATGAGTCGCAACTGCCCGTCAAAGTCGCAAACATCCCAAGTGTTACGTGCAAGCAGCACGTGAGCCTGACTTAGGCGTCGTAGAGTGAACGCGGTGACTTAGCAGTAGTCCGACTCAAGCACAAAGGCTGAGCAACGTCTCAACGCACGAAGGCGGAGTTGATACTTCTTGAGTACGCGGTCCCAAATGGACGAGAGAGTATGAGATGAGAAACCGGCTTTGGATAACACGTCTGGAGATGTACAAGAAATCCAAGCTATCGACCACAACAGTCGATAGCTCCCTTATAACACTAACGCGCGATCCGCCTTCATCAGCGAGACCGCCACTACTACTACCTGCTGGATAATCGTCCACTAATACGAACACCACAACTGCTACTACTGAGTAATCATACAGTCAGCCTTAATCATCAGCTCGGTAACACTATCAGTAATCAACATCGTATGAATGAGTAAGTCCACGGCCATCAGTAATAGACGAACAGTAAGCACCCCTTGATCACGTCCCATCGCTTATGGGTTAGGTCAGATACTTACTATGACCTGGGACGTTACATCACCCCCTTCACAAGGGTGAGCGCCCTCGCTCTACTACCCAATTAGGTACTGTGGTGAGTCCGACATCCGTCTCGTGCTCGTCTCGTATCCTTACGAGGGCGTGCGCTCTTCCCAGCCTCCTTGCGGAGTGTCGTGCGCGATCGACGTGGACGAAGATATCATCTTCGAGCCTCTTGATGGCGATCTCCAGCTCCTTGATGACTTCCTGGGACGAGCGGTAGCGCCTCACTTCGGCGGCAAGGGAGATATCTCCCAGCCTCGCGAGGGCTTCATCTACCTGGCGTCGTCCCCAGAAGTCAGCGCGAAGGTATAGTAGTTCTTCGCGGGTGTACTCAGCTGGGGGTCCCATATCTCGACACGGCTCGGCGTGTATGTCTCCGCGATAGATCGGTTCACCCCTCCCCATCGTTCCAAACGCCTCCGGATTGTCCTGCATTCTCACCCTCACATACCTGGCAGGGATGCGTCGCCCCTCGTGTTCGATGACCATGGGTACCCAGTTCATCCCGTTGTTGAGGACGAAGCCTTGGGGGGTAGGCGATAGGGCACGGATAGGGCGCCTCGGCGCGTATTGACGGGTGAGGGGTCTCGGGCTTCGGCGTACGACGGGAGTCGTCCCATAGCGGCGTATCCTTCCTCCGCAGTCGGTCCATAGACGACAGCAACTGTTGGTGCTCGTTCTTCGTCATCCATGGCTTCTTCGGTAATGTCGCTGTCTTCTTCTTGGACTCGGGGAGGTATGCGCATGGGTGCGCAGTGGCAATAGTCGATGGGGTTGTCGCACCTGGTGCAGACGACGCTGGCGTCGTGGTAGGATCCATCGGAGGATTCGTCGCCGCTGTATTGCTCGACGGCGGTGACTGATGTGGTTGCGGTGGAGGGCTGTACGATACTTGCCGTGTCAACGTTTGTATCCTCATCCGTCTCTCCCGCGGCGTCATCTTCGTCACTTGGTCCAGCCGCCAGGAGGTCATCACCTCCTTCAACAGCCCGTAATCCCTCCGCATCTTCCTCCACTCCTCCGCTTGCGGGTGTGGGGAATCGCCTGCGAGCCTCGGCCAGGTCTCGCTCCCTTTGCTCTCGTTCGTCTTGGTCTCGTTCTGCTGCCGCTCTGACGTGCTCGACAGCGGAACAGAATGGGTCGTCCACGTTGTTGTTGTCGTCATACGTGGTGAGGGTGTCGACGTAGGGGATCTCGTCAATGGTGATAGTGGTGAGTGGGACATAGGACATGTTAGGAGTGGGTCCAGAGGATGCGTTTCTTAGTGGTTCGATTGAGGCTGCTTTTATGTGAGTCTCAGCGGTTGGATTAGCTTGCTTGTACTTCCTTATCTCTTCGTCCGCATGTACATCGTTCCACGAGACCCACTGGTTATCCGAGTCTGGATACCCCTTCCATTTGATTAGGTACTGGAGCTTGCGCCCTCGTCCTTGTCTTCTTGAGTCTAGTACTTTTTCGACCTCATATTCTTCCACATCTTCTACCAATTCAGGTGGTGGGCGTTGGTAGTTTGCGCCGTGAATCAGCGTTTCTTTGTAAGGTGTGAGAAGATCTATGTGAAACACATCATGGATGCTCCACTGCGTGGGAAGTTTGAGTCGATAGTTGACGGGGGACATCACCTGGATGATCTCGAACGGTCCATGTCTCCTGGGCGCAAGCTTTGTGGTTGGTTGGTTGGTTCGTAAGTGGCGTCCTTCTAGCCACACCCTATCTCCTAGTTGATATTTGGGGGTGTCACGATGCTTGACCCATGATTGTTGCACCCGGCGCATTTGCCCTTGTGCCTGATTTCTTATCTCCTTCAATTGTTCTAGTCTGGCCGTGACCTGTGGTATGGGTGATTTCTTATCCGTCCAATTAGTATGTGGATGGTATCCCATTAGCAATCTGAATGGAGTCTCGCGTGTGGATTCGTTTATCCAATTGTTATGTGCGAACTCAGCTAATGCTAGATGGTCGGCCCAATTGTTCTGCCTTTCGTTGGCCCAGAGTCGGAGGTACTGTTCCAGCCATTGATTGGTTCGCTCCGATTGTCCGTCTGTCCGTGGATGATAGGCAGTCGAAATATTCTGCTGTATCCCCAGGATTCGACATAGTTCTCTTGTGAATTTAGATGCGAACCGGGGATCTCGGTCGCTGATCAGTTTCGTTGGTAGGCCAAATCGTGCGACCACATGTTTGGCGTATAGTGCGGCTGTTTCTTCGCCCGATATCTCCTCTTTGCATGGTATGAATATGGATGCTTTTGAACAGTCGTGGTCAGTGACTGTTAGTATGGAGTCGTAATCCCTGGACTTCGGGAGTTTGGTAATGAAGTCGAGCGCTACTACCTCGAACGGTGTTGCTTCTGGTTTTGGGAATATTGGTTGCAACGGTGCCTTTGTTCTTTGTGTATTGACCTTGCATCGCTGACACTCCGCACATCCTCGGACGTATTCAGCGATATCTTGTTTCATTGTGGGCCACCAGTAGTGGTGTTCCACTATTTGGGTCGTTCGGTTGATTCCTGGATGTCCATGAACAGGGGGGTCATGATGTGTGGAAATTACTTCTCTAATTTCCTCTGATGTCCCTGTGACGACCAGTCTCCGCCCTTGGTACCACCATAGTCCGTCTGCCTTGGTTAGCTTGTGGGGGTCAACCCACTTGCGTATCCTTTGCTCGTCTTGCTTTGGTTGGGTATTGATTGTTCGTATGAACAGTTTGTCCGGTAGAACTGTGACATTCTCGTTGTCCTTCTCTCCTTGGTCGTAATCGGTTCGTCGCGATAGTGCGTCGGCTCTTCCATTTGCCGTTCCTTTGACGTGGTGTATCTCGAAGTTGTACTCTGCCAGTTCCAGTACTTCTCGAGCGATTCGTCGGCTGATTTTCTGAGGATCTTGCCAGTAACGCAGGTTGAGATGGTCCGAAAAGATGCGTACTTTGTGTGTAGATCCAGCCAGTAAGTGTCTCCAATTTCTCAACGCTTTTACGATGGCCAACAACTCCAGGTTGTATATATCGTAGTTTCGCTCGGCAGCGTTGAGTGTTGCTGAGTAGTACCCCACAGGGTGTCGTTTTCCATCCGATTTCTTTTGTAGTAGCACTGCTCCTACAGCGAACCCTGATGCATCCACTTCTAGATCGAATTGTTGTTTCTGATCTGCATGTGCCAGTATGGGTTCTGTTGTGACTTGTCGTTTGAGCGTATCGAACGCTGTTTGATGTCTTGCTGTCCATTGCCATGGTTCATCTTTGCGCGTTAGTTCATTTAGCGGTTTGGCAATATTTGCGAATCCCTTGATGAATTGCCTGTAAAAGTTGCAGAACCCCAAGAAGGAACGTACGTCTTTTACTGATGTGGGGGATGTCCAGTCGCGAACACCCGAAATTTTGATAGGGTCCATGCGTGTTACCCCCTCTTCAAGGATTACCCCCAGGTAATCGATACTGGGCGCGTTGAATACGCATTTCTCTGGTTTGAAGAAGAGGTCGTGTTTTTGAGCGACTTCCAGGACATCGCATACCGCTTTCTGATGTTGTTCGAGTGTATTTTCTTGTCGTTTCGTGGCTATGGCGATATCATCCATGTAGACCCGAATGATCGTTCCGTTGGGTTCGTGTTTTGCTATTGTTGGTTGGTATATCTCGTTCATGAAACTTTGGAACGTTGCTGGCGAGTTGCACAGCCCAAAGTACATGACAGTTGGTTCAAAAAGTCCACGTCGTGTTTTGAACGCGGCTTTGTGTTCATCTCCTTCCTTGATTCTTATGTTGTTGTATCCTTGGCGAACATCGAGTTTGCTAAATATTTGTGCTCCGCCAAGGTCTCTGATGAGATCGTCAATGAGTGGAAGTGGATACTGGTTTCGTATTGTCCACTCGTTGATTCGTCGATAGTCCTGTACAGGTCGTAGCTTTCCGTCCTTCTTTTTGATGAAGAAGAATGATGATGCGTACGGGGATTTCGAGGGACGGATGTACCCTTTTTCCATTTGTTCGTCTATGAAGTTGTCTAGCGCCTCATCTTCTGTCCTTGTCATTGGATAGACTTTGCAGTCTATTACGTCGGGCACTCCTTTCTTGAATTCGATTGCGTGGTCGCAGCTCCTCTTTGGAGGAAACCGCTTCGATTCTTCTTCACTGAATACCTTTCGAAGTGTTGGTATTCTGCTGGTATTTTGACTTCCGCGGTGTATTGTTTGGCATCCACCGCGAGTTCCACCGCTGATCTTTGTCCATATACTTGTTCTTCTAGAGTTGTCACGATTTGTTCTTTTGCTTCTGTTGTGAACAATCGCGATACTCTTGTGTCGTTTTCCTCTTCTGTTAATAGCCTTGCCAATACTGCTTTCCTGTCATTTGGGTTAATGGTTCGCAGCACTATAGGGAGTTGTTTCTCATCTATAGTGGCGTGGCGCCAACTGAACCTTGGTTCATATGTTGCGAGCCATGGATATCCCAGCAGTATGTCTTCCTTCCCTATGTCAGTGATAAGGAAGCGCATTTCCTTTTTTGTCCCTCCGGTTTCCACGTTAAGCGTTAGATAGTGTGTGATCTGTCCCGCTTTATTAGTGGTATCGTCTATGTTGTAGATATTTTTGGGCTTATCTAGTGCCCGTTGTCCTAACCCCATTCTTTTGACGAATTGTGGATGAATGAAGTTGTCGGTGGCTCCTGAGTCCACCAACGCTTTGATGTCGGCCATATTGTAACTTGCACGAATAGACACTGGTACTCTCATAGAACGGTAGCGCATAATGTACACAGAGTTACAATTTATTGCCCTCACCCAGGCCGCCGGGTTCAGGCGCTTCCAAAATCCTGTCCCATCAATTGTTGTAGGACCAGGTCTTTGACCTCTTCATCATCTCCTGCTACTCCTCGTAGCCATTCCGTCGCTTTCTCTTCTTTGGTTTGCGGGGCCCCCGCAGCAGATTCCGTAGTGCGTACTTGTGTATCGCGGCGTCTGCGGGGCTGTCTGCAGTCGCGACTGATGTGACCCATTTTCTGGCAGTTGTAACACTGCGTTTGACTATGGTCTCGTCTGAATTGTCGCTGGATGAATCCCCCTCGTGGTGGGAATGGTGCCCTATTGTTCCTGGGGTGGTTTGCTATGACTTCTTCGGCTCCTGCCAGTCGTCCTCGTACCCGATCTGCTGATGTGTCCATTCGGTCATCATTCTGTAATGGTGCGAGCAACTTAGCTAGTGCTCCTCCTGTCGCGCGTCCTGGTTTAAACGCGTCAAGGTTTCCCCTGACTGTTTGCATGTGAATCCATTTTTGCTGCCTTTTTAGGGCAGATTCCCTCCATTCCTCGTAGTTTCGTGGGTCGTCGTGCTGGTACATTGTTTCGTACAGCGCTCTTGGTAGTCCTTTTGTGAAGTATTTGAGTGTTTGCTCCGCGTTGATGTTATACCCTGCGTGTCGAACGAGTTGTTCGAATAGGGCAATATAGTCGTCGATTTTTCCATCCTTCGTGTGTATTCCAGCGTCCAGTTGTGCTTGTGCGCATTCCTTGCTAAGGACGTCACCAAACTGTCTTTGGAATGCGTTGAGTAGGTTCTCCCATAACCTATTGTCGAATTGACTGGTCCCTGTGGCCACCTCGTTCACGAGCCATCGGCTGGCGGACATAACCCATTGGTTAACCGCGTTTCCCTGAATGTATGTTAGGAATAACATAGCTTTTTGGTATTTGTTTATCATAGCCGAGTGGTTTGCGTTGACTCCCGCGTAGACTTCCCATTGGAGAATGAAGGCCTCAGCTTGCGACCTTTGTCCTGTGAATGTGGGTGGCGGGTTACCGATGAATTTATCGTTACCCCCTTGCATGGCTACTGCTGGTCCCGCAAGGGGTGGCCCTCCTCCTGGTGGTCCTCCTCCGGGTGGTCCTCCTCCCGGTGGTCCTCTTGGTGGTGGTCCTCCTCCGGGTTGTCCTCCTACCGGTGGTCTTCGTAGTGGTGGGAAGGGTCTATTGTCTGGTGATGGTACCCTGTTACGGTTGAGCCTGAATTCGTGGAACATGTCAGTTCCTTCAGGGATGCTTGGTGCGTCAGGGACGTCTGGTCCCATGGCTCGATTGACGGCTTCCATATCTTCTGGTTGTAGCTGTTGAACGTGACCTGTTTGCTCGTTGATAACGAGTCGGGGTGGTGAGACTTCTGTTTGGGTAGCCATGTAGCTGTATGGCATTCCCCTGATGGGTTCGGGAATATGCAACTCAGCTGTTCGCGTGGCTAGTGCGTCTACTTCTGGTGATTGCACTGCGATTTCTTCTGGTTCACCTTCACTTCGGGGGGATGGCGATCTTTCGCTAGTGTGGCTCGACTGGGGTGGACTGGTTGTCCGTAGTTGAAATTCTGTCCTAGGTGGTTCCGTGTCGAGGTCTGGTTCTTCTTCTTGGCCGTCTATGACTCCTTGTTGATCAATTGGTCGCGCGTCGACTAGTGGTATGTTGATGTTTAGGTCGTCGGCGGCTGGTCGTGTTGCTTCGAAGTAATTGTTGGTGTTGCTCCACCTAAGTTCGACCCAGCAACAGCGCTCTCTGTTGAATACTACCGGGTGGAAGCGCTGTGAGGTGGCTGCTTCCGCGTAGTATCCGGTGTTGTTCTCTTCAGCTCTTCTGGTATCTGGTACGTGTCGCCACCTTACTCGTCCTACAAGGTATCGAGTAGGTGCGTCTCGTTCTCTTGAGTTGATACGATAGGGCACGAAGTCCCAGCCGTCTTTAGTATTGAGGGTTGCCACGGCGTTCGGTTTATGGAGAGCTTGGATTTAATGTTACGTGCAAGCAGCACGTGAGCCTGACTTAGGCGTCGTAGAGTGAACGCGGTGACTTAGCAGTAGTCCGACTCAAGCACAAAGGCTGAGCAACGTCTCAACGCACGAAGGCGGAGTTGATACTTCTTGAGTACGCGGTCCCAAATGGACGAGAGAGTATGAGATGAGAAACCGGCTTTGGATAACACATCTGGAGATGTACAAGAAATCCAAGCTATCGACCACAACAGTCGATAGCTCCCTTATAACACTAACGCGCGATCCGCCTTCGTCAGCGAGACCGCCACTACTACTACCTGCTGGATAATCGTCCACTAATACGAACACCACAACTGCTACTACTGAGTAATCATACAGTCAGCCTTAATCATCAGCTTGGTAACACTATCAGTAATCAACATCGTATGAATGAGTAAGTCCACGGCCATCAGTAATAGACGAACAGTAAGCACCCCTTGATCACGTCCCATCGCTTATGGGTTAGGTCAGATACTTACTATGACCTGGGACGTTACACCAAGCGCGAGCAAGTCCTCGAGAGGAGGACACTCAGGTACAAAGTGCTAAAACAAAAGAAGAAAAGAAACCGAGCGCTCGGGAACTGGTGGCAGCCATTAAAGAACTAGAAGACGACGACAAAGACCGACTTATTCAGGAGGTCTTTATGGGGAAGGATTTTTCGTAAGCTCGAACCCGACGGCCTGGGCAAGAGCTATTCGCACACTCTGTAACTCCGTGTACATTACCCGCTATCGAAGTATGAAAATCCCTGTTTCATTTCGAACACAGAGTGCAATGGCCGACAAAAAGATACTGGTGGATTCGGGGGCAACCGACAATTTCATTGACCCCCGACTAATCAAGAGACTAGGACTGGGAACCCAACGCCTGGATAGACCTCGAAAAATCTGGAATATCGACGGGACTAATAATCGAGCAGGGATGCTGACAGACTACGTAGATCTAGAAGTTCGAACAGGAAGCCAGGAGAGGCAAATGCGATTTCTTGTTATGGATCTAGGTCTTGAAGACCTTATCTTGGGATACCCCTGGTTGTCCACATTCGAACCCCGCTTCCATTGGAAGAGCAGCACCATTGATACAAGGTTTCTACCAGTGGTTGTGCGCTCACTAAATTGGAGGAACTTGATGATTAGACCCACGATATCAAGAACCTATACTACCGTCCTCTCAGACTTCGAGAAAGATCAGGTCATACAACAATTGGAAGAAGAATGCAGTCGTCCTGCAACCATTGCGAGCAACTTAGCTCAAGCAGCAGCAAGCCCGCAATCAAAGGAAATACCAACGGAATATTGGGAGTTTGCAGCGGTGTTTGATGAAGAACAATCGCAACGATTTCCCCCATCCAGGGAGTGGGATCACGCGATTGAACTAAAAGACGGAGCGCCCAAAGCGATTAACTGCAAACCATATCCCCTAACGGGGACTGAAGACGAAGCCCTCAAGGAGTTTATATCAACTCAACTCCGAAAAGGTTACATCCGACCGTCCAAGTCTCCATATGCGTCACCCTTCTTCTTCATCAAAAAGAAAGACGGAAAACTACGACCGGTTCAAGACTATCACAAGCTCAACGAATACACTGTCAAAAACAAGTACCCATTGCCATTAATCCCCGATCTCATTGCACAAGTGAAAGATGCACATATATTTACAAAATTTGACGTGCGATGGGGGTATAATAACATACGGATCAAACAAGGAGACGAACATAAGGCAGCATTCAAGACCAAATATGGGCTTTTTGAGCCAACCGTCATGTTCTTTGGACTAACAAATTCTCCAGCCACATTCCAGAACATGATGAACCATATCTTTCGATTCGTCCAAGAAGAACATACGAAACAGGGGACTGAAATCATTATCTATATGGATGACGTACTCATTGCGACGACGACTACCCTGAAGGATCACCGAACGGCGGTCAAAGATGTGCTCAGAATATTCCAAAAGAACAACTTATACCTCAAACCAGAAAAATGCACATGGGAGGCACCACGTGTCAATTATCTGGGGCTAATCCTTGAGAAGGGGGTGACACGCATGGACCCTGTCAAAATCTCGGGCATTAAAGACTGGCCAACACCCACGAATCTGAAACAGGTCCGATCATTTTTAAGGTTCTGCAATTTTTACCGCCCTTTCATTTACCAATTTGCCCATCTGGCACGACCCCTTAACAACCTAACGAGGAAAGGTCACACATGGACATGGGGTATACAACAACAACAAGCATTCCAAACACTAAAATGCCGAGTTACATCAGAACCAGTACTGGTTCAACCTGATTTGAGAAAGCCATTTGAACTCGAAGTAGATGCATCTGGGTTTGCACTAGGAGCCGTTCTAACCCAACGAGGACCTGATCAAAAACGACATCCAGTGGCATATTACTCAAGCACTCTATCGGAGGCCGAACGAAATTACGACATATATGATCTGGAACTCCTAGCAATCGTGAAAGCCCTTAGACATTGGCGTCAATACCTAGCAGGGTCGTCACACCAAACAACAGTGTATACAGACCATGCGAACCTACAATACTGGCGAGCCCCTCAAAGGATCAGCCGACGTGTAGCACGAGAAGTACTGGAACTATCGGAGTACAATATCGCGCTTAAACACGTCGCAGGACAGACGAACGGAAGAGCCGACGCACTGTCAAGACGACCTGACTATGGACAAGGAGAAGACGATAACGATCAAGTTGTAGTGTTACCCGAGCGTATGTTCATTCACGGCACCAACACCCTCGCAATCACGACACCAGAACTGTTCGATCAGAACTTACGAACTTTGACACCCTGGATCACAGCCCATAATCTAAAAGAGGAACAGGGAGTGTGGTACAAAAGAGGGCGCAAGGTAGTCACCGCTGACAAAGAACAACGTAAGGCGCTGATCAAAGACCATCATGACCCACCGGCGTTCGGACATCCCGGGATATCGCGAACCACTCGCCTCATAGGAGAAAGCTACTGGTGGCCACAACTAACGCAGGAGGTGTATCAATACATCAAAGGATGCGCCGAGTGCCAGAGACACAAGGTCAACACGCAAACGCGGAAGGCCCCCTTATTACCCATCACCCCAGTACCAGAAGCATTACCATTCCAAACGGTAGCAATGGACTTTATCGTCAAGCTTCCGGAGTCCGAAGGACACGATTCTATTCTAACCATAACAGATCACGATTGTACCAAGATGGCGATCTTTATACCTTGCCAAGAAACCATAAATGCGGAAGGAGTAGCCCAATTGTACTTCCAACATGTATTCCCTCGATTTGGACTCCCAAATAAGGTCATCAGTGACCGAGATCCAAGATTTACGTCCAGATTCATGAAAACCCTCTGTAGACAATTGGGAATCCAACAAAACATCTCTACGGCATTTCATCCACGAACCGATGGACAATCGGAGAGGACGAATCAATGGCTCGAACAGTATCTCCGGTTTTGGGTCAACCAACAACAAGATAACTGGTGTCACTACCTGCCACTTGCTGAGTATGCCCATAACTCGTGGAAGAACGAAACTACCCGGATGTCCCCGTTTCAAATCCTTATGGGACATAATCCGAAAGCACGGATAACGGAGGGTGTATCTCTTATGCCTAATGTGGCTCTACGTATGGAGCAATGGAAACAAGCACGGAAGAAAGCAGAGGAATCGATAAGGCAAGCGCAAGGCAGATGGGCGCAAGCTAGGCGGCAGGGACAGATGTTCAAGGAACAAGAAATGGTGTGGTTGGAAGGGCGCAATCTACGAATAGATCAACCATCAGCCAAATTAGCCCCGAAAAGGCATGGACCGTTCCAAATCATTAAGGTACTATCGCCCGTCAACTATCAACTGAAACTACCACCCCAATGGAAGATCCACGACGTGTTTCATGTTGACCTCCTGACCCCTTATCACGAAACAGAATTCCACGGACGAAACTTCAAAAGACCACCACCTGACCTAGTGGACGGAGAAGAAGAATATGAAGTGGAGCGAATCCTAGACTCAAGACGCCATGGACGAGGGCGTAAACTCCAATACCTCGTTAAGTGGAAAGGATACCCTGATGCAGAAAATCAGTGGGTCAACTGGGATGACATGAGCGCTGAGGAAGCGGTGGAGAAATATCAGCAGACTCGGAATGACACACATATAAGGAGACAGTATACCGACACTAACTCCCCAGACCCTAGCATGACAACTTCCCCAGATGAACTCAGCATCACAGCCGTCGACCCCGCCTCTTCCCAACCAACAACCCCCGCTTCTCCAGGAGCGATATTTGCCATATCTGGATCTGAGTTCAATGACCCCGACGTCCAGGAGGCTCTACGCTATTTCAGCTACGTCCCCTCCTCTTGGATCACCCCCACCACTTCCAACAGTACGAGTACTCGTGCCCCCTCTCCCGACGAGATTGACCCGGACGTTGAGTCACGAATGGCAGACTACGCCATCCGGGTCCAACGTGAACGACGACCCCCTACCCCCTTCATCCTCGACTCTGACCCCCTTGCACGCATCAAGTTCCTCCAGCAAGGGATCCAAGCACATGTCGACGCTTACACTGCTCACACCGCAGAGCCTGTCCCCACTCACGAGTCCCTCGCCGTCACCACCTCCACAGCCTCCACAGCCTCCACTCCCCCACTCCCCATCCCACCACCTCCGGAGTACGACGGTGTGGGACAGGTACATACAGACCAGCGGGGGACTGTTGCGCAGATAGCAACTGACGTCTTAGGAGTTAGCACAAAAGCTATAAAGCAAACAGTTACTTCAGAGGTTGAAGGAACTCTATATTACAATAGTAACACACCTATAAAGCAAACAGTTCTATACTAGAGTGTGAGCAAAGGTGAAAGAGAATAAAGTAAAGTGGGGACTTACACTTCAGAGGTTGAAGGAACTCTGAAGTGTAAGAGCGGAAACAGAGACCCTTATATACTACTTAGGGTGGTCTGTGCGCACATGGTCCGTGCACCCCAATACAGCACGTGCGTGTATCTTTAGTTGTAACTAAAAGACAACTATTGGTTGGAAACCAAATAGAACACCGTACTGCCACGTCAGCTGATCTAAATACAGCTACTACCGGTATCTTGATAATAAGAACAAAGGGATTACTATACATGGAACAAAGACAATAAAGATAGATAAAAATAGTCCATTCCCTTAAGGGGATCTATGTAGATACCGATAGTTACAGGATGACTCAATCATCCTTACAACACAAGAATCCGGATAACCGGTTCGTGTCAACAGGGACATACTCCTCTTCCCCAGTACCACTCACAAACCCCTACCCGACGACGAGTCAAGAAGCCGTTGCGCTACCGCCTAACCCAAGCGCAGAAGGATCAGGAGGATATTACACTCCTGACTTCGCTCGAGACCCTTGGGCGACGCGTGACGAGAAGCGCGACTGGGAAACTCAGGGCCGCGTTACACCACCGCCAGAAGGGTTCAACATGAACCGAGGGACTGACTATGTACCGATGCAAATCGCTGATGGCTATGGCGTCAAATGGCTGGCCAAGTACACTAAGGTCACCTTTGGTGACGATCCCTCTGTACAGGGCTATCTGTCTGGGGATCCACAGTTGTATACCAGTCGACTATTGGCGACACCCTGTCGGGATCTAGAGACTGTGCCTCGCTACACGGACGCTGACTTGTACCTTCTCAAGGGAGGGTACCCCTTCCGCAAAGAAGTAGACATGGCTCTAGACTGGGACGGTGACCAGTCTCTCAAAGCCGAAGTCTGTCGGTACCGATACATCGAACTCGAAGGACGACGATTGGCCCAAGACCTGGTGGACCTGGAGAGGCGAGTGTCGGACAACATGCTCGACTTGTGGGCCACGGTATGACGCCTTCAGGAAGCTGACGCAGTTGAAAGAGTTGCCGCGGCGAACAAGAGACAGAAGAAGCGTCGAGTGGCTCTGCTTAACAAGGTGCTCACCAAGATCGAGGCGTTACAGGAACGCGGACGTTCCACCTAGGAAGGAGGTGATGTTACCATTGGCCACGTGTGTCACCTACGTTGACCGTTCAGCCTGAACTTTTGCCACAGTATTTCGTATCACATGGACTATCATTGGGACCATTTTCACATTTTGATTCCTACTTCTTACATCCTGCGCGACCTCTCGTACCCGTGACTCCTGATTACTTACTAAACATCTTCTGTCTTGTTCGACGTGGTTCCATATGACATCATACTAGTACAAGTACTAGTAGTATTGGTGGCGATCCTAGTACTGCAGTTCTTAGTAGTGGCGTGGCTCGATTCGTATTTAACATGTACTTCTTACGAACAAGGACCTTAGGTCTGAGTTCTTGAATCTCATCGACTTCACGCTGTCACACCCTGTGGGCTGCATCCAAGTCCAGTCGACTTGTCAGTTCCAACCTTCCTTTCTACGACGATTGGAGATACTTCGTATCCACTCCATCGCTCGTATATTCACTACTCCGCCTAGGGTAATACCCTACGCTCTCGCATACTGTCGTCACCATATCCACGACCCTCATCGGGGGAGGTTTGGCAATCGCTACGCCAACATCGACGAACGAGCCCCTCGCACAATCGGTACTCCACGCTCGCCACTCAAGTCGAGTCGATACGTCCAGTCGAACGTAACATCTCAGATGATCACCTCCATACCCTTGAACCACCCGGGCATGGTGGGGTGATTGGGGGGGAAATACATTGGCTGCGGTGCACCTGTCCGTGGGTTGATGCCATCGCGCATTGGTGGTCCATCCTTATGGGGTGTCCAACCGCATTTCGGGTCTGAGGGGTTATCAATGAGCACAACAGTCTGAACCAAAAAAAAACTTACTTTTGACCATCCTACGAGCTGATAGTGCATCGGGTGCACGCTTCTGATGACTTGGTGCATTGTCAAACAGAAACAGGCCTTGGGCCCAACCATTTGTCTTCGCCTCGAAGATATCGATGGCATTGTCGACTTGTCGCCTAAGATCATCCGCACCGAAATAGCCTTCACGATTTTTGCCAGCTTTGAATATGATCCGTGCGTCGGCCTTTACATCCCTGTGTGCACATTTGGGTGAGTGAGACAAGGGGAAAAGGGGAGGAATGGACGCACTCCTCTTCGTGGCAAAGGCGACCCCACTCAACGGTCAGGAAGTCCAAGACCATGAGCGACTGCCCATTGCCTTTTGCTTTCGGTGTTGGAGTTGCACTTGAATGAGCCCAGTGAATCTTCCTTTCATCGTTTTGGTAGAATGTCGATTCATCATGTGTGACCAGAATAAGATGAAAGCGAGAGCCTTTGACAGGAAAGCCCGGGGGGAGCGGGAGAAGATTTCCATCATTGTCCCACTGATGAAAGCGCTTTTCGTATTCCACCCAGCGTGCGACAAATGCGTTCCAATAACGCACCACATCCACTCGCTCATGACCATCAATATACATCCCGTTCCTCTTCTGTTCATATCTCCAGTCTAGTTTCTTCATCCAATCCCGGGCTGTCCGTTCCGAAATCGTTGGCTTGCAAACCCCAACTCGCGTCAAGCTTCCCTGCATCTCAGGGCTGGACACTATCTCTATGACATCAGTCGCCTTGAGATACCCACGCTTTGCACGCTCCGAAAGTTGGAGTTGAAGACTTTGCGAGATGTCTTCATCATTGAGGACAGACCATCTTCCTTGGCCATAGCGATGGAGTGGGAGTTGCCCCTCTCGCATGAAGTCGAGAATCCACTTGCGAAGGTTGCGTGCATTTGTTGGACCCTGTCCCTGGGCCTTCGCAACAACTAATGAGGCATTTCTCCAGGTGTAGGAAAGCCCAGAATCAAGGTAGAGATTCAAGACACCAACCATTGCAGTAATCCAAGCGCGCAGGATGATGTCAAGGTTTTTTTCTTTGCCCTTCTCACCAAGCCTCACACAGGCTGCGCGCAAGGCTGCACGATTGTTCCACAGGTCAAGGGCCTGGTCAGAAGCAGATGCAGAGCTAGTGTTCATTTCCACATGGCGCTGATGCAGGTCCTCAAGCATCGCATCGACTGCGAGACAAGCCTCTGCATGGATAATGTTTTTGTCATCATCTTCACCATCGCCGCCATTGTCGCTAACGTCTTCTTTATTGTCAGATAGAGCGTTAACGCGTGCACCCTGGACCAGCAAATCATCAGTTCAGATCAGCCTTAACGTCAAGGCTCTCACCACCTCCGACACTTGATCGTTCCGTTTGCCCTCGTCACTCCCTTCTGCCACCACTTCTGCCACCTCCAAGTCAGCACCCGCATTTGGTGTTGCCCCATCTTCAGTGGATGCCGCTGCATTGGATGTTGCCATGTCGGGTGCTGTTGCGCTCACAGTCACTTCCGAGCTTATCGCACCTGCCTCTTCATTATCCACTGTCACATGAGCTGACATGGTTTTTGCAGCTGTAATGCATGTGGGCAGTCTGAGCTGCCAACGCAGTTGCCCAGTTGGGCTTGCAGGGCCAGTGCTGACCGATGTCGCACCTGCGGCGGTCACAGTGGCCATCGTCATGTCCACATTGACCGCATCTTCTTCAGGTGAGTCTTCTTCTTCTTCTTCTTCACGGATTAGATGTCCTTTGGCTGATGTTGCTTGTGTCAGGTCGGTTGTGGCTTGTGCACTTGGCTCACTAGCCCCACTTCGCTTGCCACCTGGCCTCGGAAGGTTCAGGAATTCAAAAACCCCAAGAAAGCCCTTCTCCGCCAGCTGCAATTTGGTTCGTTTGTGCCGGGATATTGTCTTCAGTGAGTTTCCTTTATATTGCTTTGGAGTTTTTCGTTTTCTTGAATGTTGTTTCTCCTTTTCCAGTTGGATCGCAATTTGCTGAGCACGTTGCAGGACTGCACTGAAATGGTCCAGCTCTGATTCTTCAACAATGTCTGACACTTTGGAATGGTCATGATCCGAATCGGGGTGTGCAGAAGGTGCGTCGTCTCTGTCTCCATCATCTCCGAAGTGCTGAACTTGAGGTTCAAGATTAAACCTTTGACAGAAACTTGCAAGTTCCGGGTCTACGTCATTGCTGCTTGACACTTCACTGGTTCCTGATCATCATGTGAGTGTGCCCTGGCCTCCGGATTGCTGAGTGCTCACCTGCTTCGTTTTGACTGAAGTCAGCCACAGGGGGTGTTGCATGCATGGGATACAAAGCATGACGTGCCATTTCGGCCTTGTGGGCACGGGCCCGTTTGATACGGGACTTTCGGGGCATTTCCTGACACTCTGTGTCTCTGGAGACGGGATTCTAGTTCACCGTAATATTAGGATTACATGATATGTTTGAGTCACATGTTTGGAGATTAGATCATATGTTTAAGTCATGTGACTAGACAAATTACTCGGACGGAATTTTGAACATCATTTCTTTTGATTCAAAAACACAAAAAGAACAGTTTTACAAATAAAAGATTTTTTCCCTACTCGTCCACCAATTCTGAGAAATTTAGAAAACCCTCTTTCCAAATGAGAGCTAACTCAATCTCCTAAACTCTCATTAGACCAGAATCCGTGAAATTGCTGTTGTGTCGGAGGAGTAGGGTCTGCAATTGTGGGGGGGAAATGGCTTATATAAGGGGTGTGGGTTCCTGACTGCCGCAG
The DNA here is from genome assembly GCA_015025155.1 of Lactarius quietus. Classification (NCBI taxonomy): domain Eukaryota; kingdom Fungi; phylum Basidiomycota; class Agaricomycetes; order Russulales; family Russulaceae; genus Lactarius; species Lactarius quietus. The sequence goes on from WITN01000110.1 coordinate 52,876, forward strand.
CCTTAACTTAACTTAGGGTTCATAGATCGATTCATCAATGTGAAACACATCACCCAGCATGCGAATTCACACGATTCGGCGAACAATACAGTGGTCTAATAGTAGGGTGCACACTGAGAATGATGATGTTCTCATACCAAACCGAAGCTACTGGGTCGGTCAGTTGACCTCAGGACACCTCGTTCTCCTGGCGGTGTATGACCAGGCGGTTGAGGCTTTCGCGCAGTCAATGATCGCGACTCAGCATCGATTTGACAGGAAAAAGTTGGTATCGTTTGTTAACAAGAACAAGAAAACAAAAACAGTTGCATGCATGCATTGCACACGCGCACATACACATACGCCTCATCACACGCGACTTCGGCTGGCAGATACACATGTTAAGAATAAAGTGACAAAGCCAGGCCTGCGATGGCAGCCGCGATTGTGACGCCACGGACTACACCACCCGTAATGTCGCCCTTGGTCGGCCCGCTCCCGGAAGAGTTCGACGAGGACGATGAGGGTAAGGTGGACTGGGGTTTCGGAATGGCGGAGGTGTCTTCCGGTATCACAGTGCGAGACAAGGTGGGAACCAAGGTGGGAACGGGGGTGGTGACGACAGGCGGGATGGCTGGTGTGACGAGTAGCTGCCCTGGAGAGACCTCTGGAGCGTCTGAAAAAGAAAGACGAATGGTCAGACGAGAATCGTAAAGGTTGAATGAAGGTTTGATTGCTTGCCTCCGACAAGTTTCGCCTCGCTGGCACTCCAGTAATTGGAAATCTGTGGAGTGGGGATGACAGTTAAATTGAATGGTTGCGATAGAACCAGCGGAGGGACAAACCGTGGGGTCCAGGGAAACCCAATGCGGTACCTCTGTTCCTACAGGTACAGGATTGGGGAATCTGCGTGAAAAAATCCGCCACCGTTCAGTACTAAGGCCAAACATAATTCGATCCACCACAATAGCTGACGCACGTAGCGGGTGATAGGATCGTCGAACAATTTTGATGATACTCGGACCATCTGGATTGTGAAAGGGAAATTAGGTGAAAGACGGTGCCATAAAGCTAAACGTACGATATCGGGATCCCTCCTTGACATCCGCCGCAGGCACTCGCGAGATTGTATATCACGGTGTTGCAAAAACACGTGTCGTAACCCAGGGCTTCTACTGTGCTAGGACCCGCATATGAAGTAGAACCCAAATTCAAGGGAGCCATGTTGAACGCTGCCGGCGGTGAGAACATGAGGCAGTAAACACGAGAGTATTAAAGCATATTACAGCCACCGTAACATGTCGACAACATGTATGCTGTGACTTCACACGGACTTTGGTCAAGAGAGTTGTATGACTGTGCGTAGATCATAAATCAATCAACATGAAGAGACAGACGGTGAAGGCGTACCCATTGCCACGAAGACGTGAAATCAGTGCAGAATGGCGCAGTAACCTGAGCAACCACGAGATCACCGGAGAGGAGTACAAGAGACGTGATCGCCGCGAGACTTGACAACATCTTCCACTGCATGACGGATGAGGAACAGATGAAAGATGGTAGGTGACTCTCAGGCCCGGTCCATGTTGAAGTTACAGAAGCCAGTCTTATAAAAGACTCAGTGGTGTCACTGTATGCGTCCCAAGGCGCGCAATGACGGAAGCCAAGTAAAAGAATAAATCCTAGATCAGGTCTCCAGGCCCAGGTATTTGACATTTGTTGGCCGCCCACATGCTCAGGTTGCAACAAATCAATGCTTCATTTCCACATTACGGAATAAACAAGCGCAGGGACTCCAAGGCGCGTGTATGCCAAGTCTCCATTTTTTCTAGCCAGACGGAAGAGACTCCAAGGTTATCATACTGCCAGCCGTCACCAGACCATTGAAAAAAGTGGTGTGTATGGTGCATTTTACCTAGATGTACTTGATGAAGGTAAAAGCTTCGTAAGCCAGACGTGCGAAAGTTACAGTGTAGTGTAAGTAGCCGCGCATACAGCCAGTTTTCCGGCCGGTCTCACGGTTGTCAGGGGCGTACATGCTCCATACTGTATTCCTCCGACTCCTCCTAATGACCACCCTAATGACCACAACCCAAAAAAAAGAGCTTCTGTGCTGTGATCCTCTCCCTTTCACAGAGCGGATTGGAGATGATCAGACGGTAGGTGCACCATGATGTTCCTGAGTGCAAGGGCTTTGGCGAGGGCTCCATGTTGGTGACGAACTGGCACCACTTTAAGACGAATCTGGTACAACAGCGTCGACGTAAATAACTGAATAGCTTTATTATAGAGAAGAGGTATTAGAGCTACTTTCCTTGCGCACCAATTGCGAAGTAAATACAGCAACTGGGTTTCCAGTAATTATTACCAAATTACAGTACTGTAGTACGGACTTCATAGGAGCCCCCTTTCTACTGTACTGGCATTCACGCGACTGATACAGTACAATACAAACACAAGTGATAACGGGGACAAAGGGGCTAAAGGATTGTCCCTGGCCACATGGTCGCAATCTCTATATATAGTCTCTATTTGGCAATGTATATATTTATTTGTCAGTGACTTACGATGATTCAAGTTGTCGCTCATGGTCCACGGTGCTCAAGCTCAAGCGCTCAAGACTTGCGATAGGCAGTTCCTCCTTTACGGTTCCCATCTGACCGACCATCTCTCCCTGGACCCCGAGATCGTGTTGGTTTTCTCGACGGTACCCGCGGCCGGCCGCCATGTTTGTAGTCAACGTAGACGACTAGACTATCATGGTGGTGTTTTTATATCAACCCATCAATGTGAAATACATCACTTAGCCTATTTGATTCTAAAATTTTGGCAAAAGATGATCTAATAGGACCTGAGGGAGATCCCAGGATTACAGTATTGCTCCTGTGTGATAGCAAGGTGCACACATATGATGGTGTTTTCATACCAGAGCGACGCACCGCTGAGTCGGCCAGACAACGTTTGGACACCTCGCTTTCCTAAGGGTGTAGGGTTTCCGCACAGTTAAGGAAGGCGACTCGGACCCAATTTAACAGGAAAACGTCCAGACCATTTGATCCGCATCATTTGTAAATAAGAGTGAGAAAACGTACACAAAAAAAGACAGACGCATCAGTGCATACACCGTGACGCTCTCATACACGACAACTTCAGCTGGAGATACACAAGTGAACATTAACAGTAACAAAACTAGGCCTGCGACAGTACTACTGCCGAGGCGCGAATACGATTACACATGCATTGGGGCCAATATTGAAGCCGAACGGATATTCATATCCGTTCTCATTACTGAGTTCTAACATCTCTATCGTAATAAGAGCGTCCAAAAAGACTGCTGTAATATGCGCAATTGAATGTAGATTACTATGGTTAACTAACTTAGTGTTCATAGATCAATTCATCAGTGTGAAACATATCATGTAGCCTGTTGATTCACACGTTTCGGAGAAGAATAAGTTAGTCTGATCGTAAGGTGCACATTTATGATGGTGATGTTCTCAGAGCGAAGTCACCACTGGGTCGGCCAGTTAACCTCAGGACAGCTCGCTTTCCTGGTGGTGCAGGCCCTGTCGGTGAGGTTTTCGTGCAGTCAATGATCGCGGCGACTGGGCATCGAGTTGGTAGGAAAAAGTTGGTATCACTTGTTTACAAGAACAAGCAAACAAACACAGTCGCATGCATACATGCACGCGCGCACATATACATACGCCCTCACACGCGACTTCAGCTGGCAGGTACACAAGTTAAGAACAAAGTGACAAAGCCAGGCCTGCGATGGCAGCCACGATTGTGACGCCACGGACGACGCCACCAGTAATGTCGCTCTTGTTCGACCCCCTCCCGGAAGAGCCCGACGAGGGAACCGTAGTCCGGGGTTCCGGAACGGCAGAGGTGCTGACGATAGGCGGGATGGCTGGCGAGTTGATTACTTGCCCTGGAGTGACCTCTGGAGTGTCTGTAAAAAAAACTCGAATGGTCAGACGAGAATCGTAAAGGTTGAAGGTTTAATTGCTTGCCTCCGACAAGTTGCGCCGTGCTGGCACTCCAGAAATTGGAACTCTGTGAAGGGATGGGAGGGGGTGACAGTTAAGTAGACCGTTGCGATGGAACCAGCGGAGGGACAAACCGTGGGGTCCAGGAGAGCCCAATGTGGCACCTGAGTTCCTACAGGTACGGGGTTGGGAAATCTGCGTGAAAAAAATCCGCCGCCGTTCAGCACTAAGGCTCAACGTAAGTCAATCTACCACAATAGCTGACTCACAAAGCGGGTTCCAGGGTCGTCGTACAATTTAGATAATACTCGGACAATCTGGATCGCGAAAGGGAAATTAGGCGAAAGGGGGTGCCATAGGGCTAAACGTACGATATCGGCGACCCTCCTTGACATCCGCCGCAGGCACTCACGAGATTGTATATCACGGTGTTACAATAACACGCGTCTTCTTCCCGTGCGTCTTCTACGCTAGGACCCGCATATGAAGTAGATCCCACGCCCAGGGGATCCATGATAAACGCTGGCGGCGGTGAGAGGTCATGAGGCAGTGAGAAAATGAGTTTTATAGCATATTACAGCCACCGTAACATGTCGACATCATGTACGCCGTGACTTCACACGGACTTTGGTCAAGAGAGTTGAATGACTGCGTAGATCGTAAATCAGTCAACATGAAGAAACAGACAGTGAAGCCGTACCCATTGCCACGACGTCGTGATATCAATGCAGATTGGTCCAAGGACCTGAGCAGCTACGAGATCACCAGAGAGAAGAAAGAGAGACGTGATCGCAGCGAGACTTGACAACATCTTCCACTGCATGAGGGACAGAAGATTTAGATAGATGACTCTCAGGCCGGGTCCATGTTGAAGTTGCAGAAACTAGTCTTATAAATGATACCAGGGGTTATCCGTCCCAAAGCGCGCATCAACGGAAGCCAAAAAGACAAGAATCAATCCAGTAGATCGGATCTCCAGGCCCGTTAGGTTGTTGAAATTTGTTGGCCGCCCACATACACTATGTAGTAAATGGCACTTCCAGTCAGGTTGCGGCTAACCAGTGCTCCTTTTTACCATTACGAAATAAGACAAGCGCAGAAATGACAAACCTGTGTACCAAGCCTTTATCTTTTCCAGTCAGATGACAGAGACGCGGTCACTGTAAAAGGAAGGTTATCACACTGCCAGCTGTCACCACTGGCAGACTATTTGGAAGAAGTGTAGTGTATATTGCGTTTTACCTACCAGATACACCGTGACGCGTGACGCGTGACTTGATAAAGCGTAAGCAACTTTCCCGGTTCGCACTCAGTGACGTGTACGAAAGATGGTAGACACACATGGTGTTCCTGGGGTGCGAGGGCTACATGTTGGCAACGAACTGGCGCTGGCAGCGAGGATACAACGGAGCTGGCACCAACAAGGAAGTGAATGAATTAAGAAAGAAGGGGTAGAGCTACTTTCCTGGCACACCAGTGGTGAAGTAAACACGGTACTACTAACTCAGGCTGGTTCACAGTAACCACACGTGAAAAGTACGGTACACGGACTCAGGGGCCGAGCCCCCCCCTTTCTCCTGCACTCGCATTCGGCTAATAGACTAGCAATGCAAACATGAGTGATTCCGAGTCCAACCGTCCAACTAATTGTCCCTAGTTCAATTACATCATCTTACATGGTCACAATATATGCACCTTGGTAACCATCACTGCCAGTGCCGAAAATTTCGTCCTCACGAACAAACTCGAATTACTGTATCATCCAACCTAATCATACATCATGCGGTGCCATAGTCACAGGCACCCAGCTCTCACCTCTACGCACCACTGGCACATGCCACCGTGACAAAGTTGTGAAATCAAGTTCTCCACATGCGAGCATGTTGGCACCGAGCACACTAGCGGTGTGGTCTACTATTCCTCGAAGACGTTGAAGCTATGGTGCGCATGATGATGATGAGCACACCTCACTCCAACATTTAGCGGGGATGTTCCCGTTATATGACACAGCAGGAAGGTGCACGTCCCGATCCTTGATGCTGGGGGACGTCGATTTAGTCGGGTCCTGTTTGTTGAAACTTGAACGCAGCAGGACTGGCATGATGTCTTCCCCTTTGGGACTATGTAGTACAGGAGCACCGTGACTTGGGCTCTGGCTTCCTCTAGTCATCACGGTCTTTCGTTATCTTGTCGTCCTTTCCCAAAAACCAGACTAACCGGTATTTCCTTCCCTCTGCGTGTGAACCCCTGGAATGCCACCATGGTCCACGGCGCTTGTGATGGGCTATTCCTCCATTGCGGCTCTCATCTGGCTGACCATCTCTCCCCGAGATCCTTCCTACTCCGGGGTCACTGACCAGCACGTCAATTCTTTGAGTGCTAGCCCTACCTCCTGCGCCTCTTTTTCTGCGCCCTTATCCACGACCACCTCTTCTGGGATCGGGTCGAACACGCGCTCCATCAGAGTCGAGGCGAAGTTGTGGCGTCATTTCTCACTACCAACGCCGGCCTCGTGTTGATTTTCTCGACGGTACCCGCAGCCGGCCGCCGTGTTTGTAGTCAATGTAGGCTACTATGGTGGTATTCATATATCAATTCATCAATGTGGACTACATCATGGTGCCTATTTCATGCACAAATTTTGGCGAAGAATGATCTAATAGGACCTGAAGGAGATACTAGGATTACATTATTGCTCCTGTGTGATAGCAGGGTGCACACACATAATAGTGTTCTTATAGCAGAGCGACGCCACTGAGTCGGCCAGATAACCGTAGGACACCTCTCTTCCATGGGAGTGTAGAAACAGGCAAGCTTCTCGCACAGTTAAGGAAGACGACTCGGACCAAATTTGACAGGAAACTGTCCAGAACATTTGATCCGCATCAATTGTTAACAAGAGTAAGATAAAATACACAAACTCGGCCGTATGCAGACACGCTTTAATACACGACGACTTCAGCTGGCAATTACACAAGTGTGCATAAAAGTAACGAAACCAGACTTGCGATGGTAGCCTCGGTAAAGCCACGGACGACGCTACCCACGATGGCGCCACTATTCAACCCGTTCCCGGGAGTGGGCAACGAGGCCGATGTACTTAGAAATGTGCGTTCCGGCGGCACGACTGTCACGGTAGGAGGGGGGGTGTTGATCACGGTGATGGTGGGAGGCGGGGGGACCACGATGCCGATCCCCTGCCCTGGTAAAATCTCTGGAGTGTCTAAGGAAGAAAGGCGGTTGGTCAGACGAGAGAGGTAAATGGAAAGGGTTTGATTGCTTACCGCCAACAGTTTGCGCCGTGCTGGCAGTCCAGACGTTGGCACCCTGTAGAGTGGAAATAGTCCGGGGTTACGTTGTGTTTTTATCGCAGGCATCAGGGAAGGAACGGACCATGGTGTTAAAGAGAGCCCACCGCGGTACGCGTATTCCTGCAGGTACAGGGTTGGGGAATCTGCATGTGTACATACGGCGGTATTCAGGCCCAAACATAAGCCAACCCACCGCGATGCCAGGTCGACTCACGTAGAGGGTTCCAGGATTGACGTGCAATTTTGGTCATAATCAGACCATCTGCATCATGAAGGGGGAAAATAGGGGAAGGGTGGACTCGAGCAATGGAAATAAATGGCGTACAATAACGGTATCCCTCCTTGACATTCGGCGCAAGCACTGAAGAGATTGTATACCACGTTGTTGCACCAACACGCCTTTTCTCCCTGGACGTCTTCTATGGTAGGACCCGCGTATGGCTGGCCCAAATATACCAGCGAATACAGGGTAAACCCTGCGTGTAGTAAGGACGCGAGCCGGCACACAATAAAGTTTTAAAAGGCAATACCGCCGGGGTAACATGTGCCCATTAAATACGCTGCGACTGTACACGGATTTTGGTCAAGAGAGTTATATGACTGTTGTCAATTGTAAACCACCGCACGTAATAATAGACGGTAAAGACGCACCCATTGCCATGACGACGTTGTATCAGTGCAGAACGGGGCGGAGATGAGCTGAGCAACTACGATATCGCCAACGGAGAAGAGAAAAAGATAGGTGATCACAGCGAGCCTGGAAGACACCTTCCACTGCATGATCGCAAGGGGAGACAAAAGTAGTATCGATATCGATAGAAAAACCCTCAGGCCATGCTGTATTCACAGAAGAGAGTCTTATAATGACTCTTGAAGATCAGGATCAGTAGACTGGGCCCATGAGATCGTTAACATCCTGGGACGCCCATACATTGGTAATTCAAGCTCTAGCCGAAAGGACGGGAAGCTCCGCAAACGAGCAAAGCTTCTTTTGACCGAGAATGACAATCTGTGTGCGCCAAGTCTTCAAGTTTTCCCAGGAGGTTTCCCCAGCCGTAACATGAGACTCCACACTTACTGTAATAAGAGAGGGTATCACACTACTAAGTTACCAGCCATCACCAGACCTTTCTCCAGTACTGTAGTGGCGCGTGTGGTGCTTTCCCCCTTGAGGCACATGATACGTTAACGATATAGTATTACTAATGTAAGCTTCGTGGGTCTGACACGTGTAGATCCCAAATTCCCAGTACGTGTACTACGCAAGAGGCTGAAGTCCTGTTCATGTGCTCACGACTTAAAAGTGTTCTTGTTCATATTACATGCACAGATGGTTGTAAGAAGAACACATATTCCATATCTCCTTTCGTTGGTGACGCAAGTCAAAGAGGAAAAAAAAGATTTTGTTGGGCTGACAGCGATACGCAGATCGCAGAGCTGTTTGGAGACGATCAGAGGATAGGGGGGGTATGGTGTCCCTCAGGCTGTGGGCGCGAGGGTTGAATCTTGTTGGTAATGAACTGGCAGCGGTACAAGATGGCTCTGGTATCCTCGTGGAACCAGGCTGATTGCGAGCGGGGGGAGCTGTGATGTTTCGGGGCTTGAAAAGACTTGTGCGGAGCTGCTGACTAGGAGTTCGAATACCGGCAGACCCCGAGCCTACGTTCTTGCCCACCGAAACGAAATGAATACTTTTCTGAATACCACTGCCAGTGGTACATGTGTAAAGGAGCACATACTCAAAAGGCCGGTTTTCATCTGATAAAAACCCGAGAGATTGCTCGATTACAGCGCAGACGGATTTCCCTGACCACAGTAACTGTCTGTTGGTTACCTACCACTTACCTTCCCCTGCAGAAATATCCGTCCTCAAGAACAAACCTGAAAGTTACAACACGATCATGCCACAAGTTCAGGCTCCCAGCTAATACCCCACCTCTAATACTCACCACATTTCACAAGGATGTGGGACTCGCACGGCTCTTGCGCTCAAGTGTTCGACACGCGAGTACGTTATAGTTGGCACCCGGCACACCTGCGGTGCAATCGACGCCTCGATGTGGAGGCACTGTGCGCTTGAACGCACCTCACTCCAACCCTCGGCCGGAATATTCCCATTAGGAACCCGTTGTACGACAAACCAGGAAGGCGCAAGTCCGGTTCCTTGATACTGGGGTATGTGGTGGGGTTGATTGGGTCTCGTTTGTTGTGTGACGTAGGGGCTGGGGTATCTACGGTAGCACACTAAATAGCTAGGGTGCCGGTACTTGAATATACGTGCTTGGATACATCATAAGGAGAGTCTTAGGAGACTGCGAAAATGTGAATATATGCGAGCGTAGGCGCGCATTCCGCAGGGAAAAACCACTCATTGCGGGGTTGTACTTGATCATCAATCTCATAGTAACTATCTACTGTAGAAAATCACAAGAAATTAATCGTGTTAGTTGGGCCCACCTGTGCATGTGGTGTAGCAAGGTCTGCGATCCTGTGCAATGGCGTCATGCGCAAAGTCACATAGCAATGTCTTCACCACCCCATCACAGAAAAATACAGTATATGAGCATGCAGGAGAACAAGATGCCGGGAAAAAAAACCTCCGAGTCCTCTGCGACCATGGTTGTGGTCGTATGACGGCGCGGGGAGGACCTGACTCAACTGCGATGCCGATGGGGGAGGCAACGACGCAGCGGACGGCTGTGGTATACAATCGGCTCCGCCAGAAAACTAATACGAACCGGCCAGCGATGGTAGAGAGAAATGACGCCGCGACGCCGCACTCATGGCCCGTGTGTTCTATCCGCTCCCGGAAGTGGTGTACGGGGTGGATGCCAGTGCACAAGAAGAGGCACCAGAGGTCAAACTAACACTTGACGTGCTGGTCAGTGACTATAGTCGAAGAAATTTGGGAGTGTCTGAAGAGAGATGGTCTATCATGAACCATAAAATAGCAATTGCCTCCAATCGTGATTCGTGAACGACCCGGGCGCTAGTGGCATCGCAGAAAATCACACGCAGAGGAAGGAAATACCACGAAGTGGGAAAGTGCAGAGCGACCGTGTTCATGTGTTCCTGTGTACATTGGCAAAATGGCAAAACGGGAAACTCCGCTGCTGTACTTTGATCGATCTGATCGGTGATCCCGTCGTTCGTGACCCCTATCTCTCTCTCTCACACACAACCTGCACGCTGACGCCCTAACAGACACCGTACGAGTATGACTGCAGCAAATCCCGACCCAACGTTCAGGAAGTTTGGCTCTCAGATCTCAGACTTCGAAATTCTACGATTGTTTCCAGTCATTTGTCCACCCCTGAATTGAAAGGTTTCTCGTAAATTTTTTGATAAAATGAAGGTAGCGCCCCCTGCACCGGTCTCCCCTGGCCTGCGCCGGATACAGCATAAATGGATCCAAAAAACAAAAAGGCCGGTGATCACATGTCTCGCGCCTTGCGTAGAGTTACTACCTTCGATGCGATGATTGGGAAATGGGGACACAAAGATATAGGGTGGACCTATGAAGCTTGACTTGAAGGGAGACCTTGAAGAACGAACGACCTAGACAAATCGCTATCTTAAGTAAAGTACAGTAAGTCCTCAAAACGTTCAAGTTCTCCAGCTCCTGGTCTCCATCCAGCTGGTGTTCCTGCCCTGGCTCCACGTAATGTGAGTGCATGTTGCACCCCCATGGGCTCCACGCTCAAGCGGTCGCCTAGCACTGAAACGGTGGAAATGGTGGTCAGTCCTAGTTCAAGTCGCACTCTAATAGAGTTCATCCAAAAAATACTTTTGGGCAGACTCATACTAGTATGAGTTCAAACCGATGTGCGTCCCGGTCTTTTATTGCATGATGTGATTTAATCGGTCAGAATCACTGCATATTACTACCACAGTAAAGATGTAATCTCACGTCCCTGGCTGTAGGATGTATTTCAGTTCCATGATTCGATGCGACACTCCCCAGTTCCAACTGGCACTCACTTTTGTGTTGTTGGTACAGCACTCGTCGGTAAACATATTCATGGTCCATCCATGATACACTCATGCTAACGCGTGTCTCCATTCAGTGTTCAATCTCCCAGCCAATCAGCCTTCTCCTTTGGTTTGCACAAACTTGAACCTCGTACTCGCCTCGGACGCCTTGAACCTGTGACTCGCAATGTACGCATCAGTATTTTCCATCCTTCTGTTCGCCGCCTCCGCTGTTTCTCTTGCCGTCTCTACCCTCCTCGCATACGTCGCTTTACCACAACCGGTTGCACGTGACCCTGGGCCGCGCGTACACTTCGCTTGTCCTCAATACTGTATGGCTGGGTCACGGTGACTGATGATGCAATGATGGACGTGCATTTTTCAACCTACAACTCGTTTATAAGTTACATCTTGCTATACTTTGGCTTGATTTCTTTCATACGAATTATCGTTGGCTGATTGCCGGCAATCACTTTCGAATTGTAAGCTTCTTATCAATCAAATTGATCAAACGAACCTAGCACTCCAATGACTTCTCGAGGTTCGTGACCATGCTGCTTCACTATCTAGATCTGACAGCCGATCTCCAGCTTATCAAGCACCTTCTGGTGCATATGTCCGCAAGATCAGCTTGTCCCAGACTAGACCTGTGATCAGTTTTGATGCAACGGCAAACGAGATTACATATAACGCAGGGGGCCTCTGATTGGGGACGCAAAGGCCCATCGACTGTGACGAACCAAGTTGAAGAAAGAATTTGAAGGTCGGAAGAGCAATTACAACATCTTCACAGAGTTTCCCTTGTTAACTGCTGTGCTGAAGTTGAACATCGAACACGAGCGAACAACCAAATGCGTGCCGGCGACTGCCCATCATGACGCTCACTAGCCGGTTGATGCTGCTTCTTGTCTTGCCCTCATCCCACAGGTTCCATCATCTTGATTCCAGTTCTGATGCCTACTGTATTACAACGGCATAGGAAATGACGTACTGATGGTAAGGCCTCATTTAAGCTATACTGGTAGAGTACTACACTGGCACCATCAGGCGGGCTAATGTAAGAACATCAACCGCTGCGCTACACCATCTTTTTCACGGTATGCCAGTGATATGATCGAATACTATGTGGACACTACAATCATTGTATTTGATGCATCATGATTTCTATCACATCAAAGAATGCGTAGATGTGATTCCACTTTAGCGACTGTAAGACCTATTTAAGTGCTTTGATTTCGATGTGGAGAAAATCCCCATCCCCTTCTCACTTCTTTTGTTCTCCTTACGGCGCTGGTTGGTGAGCACATCTTATCCATTCCCTCATTCTGATGCACGCTCATTCCGAATTCCCTCCAAGCCAATCTTTGTTCCTCTGTTCACCTAAATCCATATTGATTATCACGCAATGTACCCGTCCGTTGTTGCCATCCTTCTCCTTTGCGCCTCTACTGTTACCCCTGCCCTTTCTATCCCCCTCGAGTAAGTTGCTATTCCTCTTCATTTTGCAATTCCAAGCTGATTGTCTGTAGCATTCGCGATGCCCCTAGCGCTCGGTCGAACTGCAAAGGCGCAAACCTGTTTAAGTTCGGATGTGTTGGCCAAACCCTTAGTCCAGATTTCAACAATCCTTTCCTATTTGTCAATATGACGCGATGACGGCTCATTTACAATTGTTGGATATACAGTACGAGTGATGGTGACTCGACTTTATTAGAGTAGTACTTAATCTTAATCACTCTGACACTGTCAGTAAACCCCACCGTGGACTGAGGTTCTCCCCATTACACAGGTTCAATCTCAGATTCTCATATATACACCCTGTGCCCCAGTCAACCTGGGCCGACACTTATTGACCGATTAGTAAACACGGAAAATACTCAGCCTTCACCTTGAAGCCCTTCCTCGGCACAGGCTATCCAACCATTGTAGATTGCTGGACGTGAGGAGAACTGGTTGAACACTCCTCAGCCTCATAGTCGCAAGGCCTGGCGTGATGATGATCAAACAAGCGACCGGGAGGCCCTAGACCCTTGAGAGCTTGGAGTGTGTTGAGTGATAGCATGAAGAATGCCGTGTGGTGCTTTCCCAGAACTGCTTTGTAAGGATCTTGGGATGGGTGCGCTTCAGGGCGATAGTGAAACTGATGGTACATTGGTAGTAAAGTAGATTGCCGTACGGTTATTATTCGCGATAATGAGGCGGTGAACCACGTTTGTGTGTGGCGGTGGTGGTTGCTCATGATGAAAAATGATCTTGGAAGAGCCGATGCCTAACGGTGCGCAGTTTGTGTCCTTCCTTTGATCGCTTTCTCCTCGCAACCTTGCGTTGTTTGTCATGGAAGTCCTTCTGCATCACGTGCTTCTGGTCTGCCGTCACGCGCATGCGCGATCAAGCGTGCGATGGCGTCCTATCAGGCACTTGTTGTATTGTACTGTTTCTCTAGAGAATTCTGTACAGAATAGTTTGGTCAGGTATTATAAGCCGGATGCTGAAAGAATTCTATACGCGACACTACAGTAGCTTATATGATTTCTCAAGTAGGCGTGGGCCGGTGCAACTGAAGGGCCGGTGCCGGCCGCGTCGCTTACCCTTGCTCTTTCCCGGCTATTCTGACTACCCCGACTCTAACTGCGTCATATCTACTCGGTCTGCTCAAGCTTTTCGATAGTCTCCGAGTCAGACCTAGCGCAGACACATAGCCTTCGCCATGTGCTAACTTTCTGTGCGGCGGTATGGCGTGTAATTGGCGACGATGCAAAAGCATAGGGACCCTTCGACTGTGACGAACATTGAATAAAGAACTCGAGGAACAATTGCTGTTATGATTAGTACGGTAGGCCTCAAAAGGTCTCCTCTATTAGCTGCCGTGCTAAAGCTGAACTTGAACATCAGTGTCGTTGAACAACCAAATTCGTGCCAGTGATTGCCGGTCCTCTCTAGCCGGTCGAAACTGTGCCACCCAATACTCACCCGATCTTTTGCACGAGATGATCCGATATGCGGTTACTCCAATCACTCCAGGGTGCTGTGTCACATCAAAGGATATAGTAAAGATGTGATGTTACCTCAGCGACTGTAAGAGGTATATAAGTGCTATAATTTCGATGCGCCGTGAATCCCAATCTCCTTCTCACTTTTGTGTACTCCCTACGGCGCTGTCGGTGAGCACATTCTGGTCCATTCCCTCGTTCTAATGAGTGCTCAACCCGAGTACTCTATGTTCCACATCCAGCCTCCAAGCAAATCCGTCTTCCTCTATTCGCGCAAACCCATACACCTTAATTGTTACGCAATGTACGCGTCCGTTGTTGCTGTCCTTCTCCTCGCCGCCTCCACTGCTACCCCTGCCCTTTCCATCCCCCTCGGGTACGTTGCTGTTCCTCTACATTTCGCAACGCCGACTGATTTGTTTGTAGTATTCGTAGTCTCTCTCACGTTTCCCGTGATACCTCCATATTCCCTCGTGTAGGCGTTATAGGTTTCCCACTTAACCTTGGGCCTGGGCCGGTGGAATTGGACCCTCTTACCGGGAAGCCATTGGATTCCGACCCAAGTGCTGGTGATGACGACCCGAACCCAGCCGGGGTTCGTAATTACCCATTCTTGGAATAATGAAGGTGTTGTTGCCGCACGCTCGACGCGCACTGCAACGACGACTTCTGTTACTTGTTCGACATCGATACATGACAGCATAGACTCCTATTTGTTTCTTCTTGTTACTTCTCGAATCCCCGATGTATATCTATATATGGCATGCTTGAGCACATAACTTGGAATAAGCCCTGGTGACGCTCACCAAGTTCACCCACGGGTTTACCGCTAACAAAGGAAGTGGAGACTCAGCGGTCGAGAATCTGTGCGTTGTTGCGTACGTGCCACTTATAAGAGTGTCATACGAAAGGTAAGGAAGACAGAGATAGGAGTGAATGGAGACGAGACTCGAAGCTGGTTCGGAAATCGTGACTATCTCATTCTGTTAAAATTGCACGGGGTCGGTAAATTATTTTTAGGGGATTTCCGTTGACCCCCCCCCCCAGCTCCCCC
This sequence comes from Lactarius quietus, assembly GCA_015025155.1. Lineage (NCBI taxonomy): Eukaryota > Fungi > Basidiomycota > Agaricomycetes > Russulales > Russulaceae > Lactarius > Lactarius quietus. The sequence goes on from WITN01000110.1 coordinate 68,174, forward strand.
CAAAAAAGGAAATTCTCGGAGAGACATAAAAAAATAATATGTAAGTGCTAGCATCACTTGCAGGAGGACTCGCGTTTTCGACAGAACCAAAAATATATTACAATATGGCTAGAAATACAGCAGTACTACGGTATGTACATCAGAAAGAGTGTCAGCAAGATAGTAGTGTGCTACTATGTATACACATTGAAATATAACACCTTCGAGCTTCAAGTCGGGCCTTGCGTGGTGGTCGGTCGAAGTGTTGCGGTCGCAGTCGTTGTGCCTGTGGTCGCGGTCGTCGTGATTGCGGTCGCTGTGCTTGCAGTTGCTGTGCTTGCGGTCGTCGTCCTCACCCCGTGCCATGCTCACCTCACAGAGGTCTCGTCCAGTGCAGTGAAAGGAACACCAGCAGTGTGTCTACCGTCCGCTGTCCTGCCATAGTTCAAGGGAAGATGTAAAAAACAAGGTAAAAAGGATGCCGTGCCTTAGTAATCCCTTTGGTAGTTCAGGACTCTTTCCTCTACTAAACAAACTTAGGCCCAGCTCACCACTGGTTCGCGTGCAATCCTGATCCAACCCCAACCACTACCGCGACCGTTCCCGACCACTACCCCGGCCAGCCTTCTTTACCGCAAACCGGAGCGCCTTCGCAGACCTTTCATAATAACTTTGAAGGTATCCCTTGGCCCCGTCTAGAACTAGAGGGCAGCGCCTTGTAAAAATTCTCCGCCAGGTCCCGACCATCTTCGTCCGCCATCGCCCACATTGTTCCGACTCGGACCACGCTGCGGAAGCCGCAGTATTGCACCGCGGCTGCGAGGTGGAGCCCCTCGTCCACGATGCTTCCTTCAGTCACCTCAGCCGTGTGGCAAGCAGAAAGGAACGCGAACTCGGCGGTAGGGAGATGGGCGCACACGATCTTGAGTAGCGTCAAGCGCTCATCTCCATAAAGCTCGAATCCGGCCTCGAATGGCTTTCTAGGCTCCAGTGTCCTGTGACAAGCAAAGTGAACCAATTGGTGGAGTTGGAAGCCATCTATTATTATTATTATTATTATTATTATTTTTGGAAATCCCTGCTAGGTTTTTCCCAGCGTGGTGATAGGCGCGAGAAATTGGGAATCAGGCCCTACCACCAGGATGAAGCCTGCCAGGCAACACGTGCACACGGCAGGGTTTCCAGGGGAAATGCATTTACGCACACCGGTGCCTGGTTTCGACACCGGTAGTGTGGGACTCAGCTCACCGGCAATACCCACTAAAACCCCAAGAGTGGTTCAAACCGGGATTCGAACCCGGGACTCTCTTTCCTAGAGCCGGCAGCTGACAGGCAGCTCCAGGGAAGGTGGCACATCCACTAAGCCACCCCGTCCCCCTGGAAGCCATCTATTACCGTCGCAGGTGTCGCGACTGCTGAGATGGAACTTGTCACCTCGGTGTCGAGATTCTGGGCGATTTGGATCTCGCCTCCCATAGTGGAGAGAGATGGGTCGGGCTGCGCGACAAGAAGTGTGGGAGGTCTATCTGAAGATCGCGAACCGGAATCACGATTACGAGATTGGATGAGTGCGGAGAGTGATGTGGTATAGGAATTCCTATACCACATCACTCTCCGCACTCAGCAATAGGCGTAGAGATCCAAGAAATAGCGCATCTCGCTGTCATCAGATGGAATTTGACCCATGGCATGGAGGGGAAGGGAACCAAACACAGAGGTCAGGCACCACCAGACGCGGGACGTTGTGGTACTTGAAGCTGACGGTGTCGGTCAATGACAGTTTTACCAACGAGAGTGTAGAGCTCCGCGAAACAGAGGTTAGAGTTTCATCGTAAGTATTTGAATCAAGCCCGTGTCTATATCGCGAGTACAGCAACTTGTCCTTTAACGCGCGTCGACGGTCGTAGAAATCAGGAGGGGTTGCAGTGGGATGAGGGAAGGAGGCATGCTGTAGAGGAGGATGATAATGTCTGAGCGCCATTCAGAGTGGTTTATGATAATGACAGGACCAGACAACGCAGCTGAACGGAGGGTGTCGAAGGAAGGAGATGTCAGGAAGCTCCCGAAGCCTGGCAAGGTTTGAATTTGGGAAGTGAGACCTCCACGTTCCTTCAAAAGCTTACGTTGTTTCAGCAGGAGACGACGGAATGGGTCCACAGCATTCAGGCCATCGGCTGCGCTGTCATCCATACTTAACTTGAGGCTCGGTGGGATACACTTGGTGAGCTCCTCAAGCTCCCGGTTGACCACCGCAAACTTGTGTCCTGAATCAGGATCTGCCTTGCGAAGTTGGTCAATTGGAGCCCGGAAGCGACGCATCTCGGACCAGAGTAAAGCTCGTCCTCTTTCAAGGGTCTCAATCGCTTCCTCCAGTTGGGGCAGGTCGACCTAATATGAGGCATAATCTAGTGGTATGCTGTGAGTGTCGTGATCTGTGGTGAGATTGCTATGCTGTAGCTGCAAAGTCGGTGAAAAAGGTGGGACGTTTTGCATCAATAAGAGCGCGCTCTTGTGCCATCGCTGGACGTGAGGCGCACTTGTCGAACGCGATCTCAGGACAGGTCGCAGGATGCCCTTTCAATCTTCACTGTTCCTGACTTTCATTTCGCAATCCAAAGGCGGCGTACCACGCTTGGGTGTGTGGCTGAAGCCAATCCTAAAAAATGACCTCAGTTGAGCCGATACCTCACGAGGTGCCTCCCTTTGATCGCTTTCTCATGGTCGACAACAAGTGGAAATCAGAATGTCAGCCACCAAACTGTATATTTGCTCTCCACTTAACTGTGACATGTGATACCTCTTTGTTGTTGTTGCCACTTCTCGTCTGAGAACTATGGAGGTAAGATCTTTGTGTATCATGTGACAAGGCGCATGACGAGGCTTCAATAAATGTTCGAGCGCTCACCCATGTTCCTCCCCTCTATATTATTTGCACCGGAATATGTTGAGACTTCCAGGCGGGGTATCCCTTCCTTGGCGAAAAGCCCGCGCCGATTAAGGTGCGCAATCTGTCAATGGATACGAATGGCCACACTGCGTTCATGACCGAAGACTGGACGTGGTAGCGGGACAAGATGGATGTGGTGTTCACAGGCTTCATGCGCTTGGCACAAAAGTTGACTATCTGATTGTTCAACGTAATCATTATAGCTTGTGGAACTACAGCCCAGACGACTGGAACGGCGAGCACTTCTTGTGGCCCAGAAACCCCCACGTGCACGCTTGCGGAGGACACGGACAAGCGCGACGGAGGTGTGGACATACTCCACGCAGCGCGACCGTATGCAGCCAAGACTTGAAGTTCAAGTTTGTCAGTGTTCTTCGATACGGGATGGCGACTGGCAGCAGCTTGCGCCTTGGCTTGCGCAAGGATGCAGGCTCATCGGAGAAAGGCTTGTCGATGATGAGGCATACATATTGCATGTGGCGCGCCAGACGCTGTTCATCTAACCCGACTCAGTCGAGGTATTGGCGCGCAAATTTGGGCAGTACGTACTGTATGATACGCGGTTTGACAATTTGACCTTTTGTTTGACCTGCACTTATCTAGCCAAAATGGGAAAGGGCGTCTCTTTCTCGGCTAATTCCGTATATTTGGTCTGATCTGATCGGTCTTTTCTCGGCCTTCTCGGTGATCACAAACTTGGCTCACACTCCTTGCCTTTGGCACGCGCGAACTTACTATGCACAACTTAGTCCCACTTGCACTTGGGGGCGACGGAAAAGCATATGGACCCATCGACCATGATGAACCAACTGGAGCAAGAACTCAAGGAAAGTTGTTATTATGACTTCAATAATCCTCAAATAGTTTCATTTGTTCGTTGCCATGCTGAAGCTGAGCATCAATATACTGAACACTGGCAAATAGTAAATGTGTGCCACTAGAAGTGACTGCTAGTGCTCTGTAGCCGGTCGGAGCCAACCCAATCTCTTGTTCGACATGATTCAATATACAAGATTGCCTATATGCAAATCGCGTCAAAGGATATAAAGACTCGATGTAGTATCACCTCAGCGACTATATTTAAATGCCATGATTTTGATGCGAGAATCCCCATCTTCTGCTTGCTTTTGTGTTCCCGCTACCGCACTGGTTAGTGAACACATTCGCAGTCCATTCCTTCGAGGTAGCGTGTACTCATCCGTTTCACCGTTCGACCTCTTAGCCAATCCTTCTTCCTCAGTTTGCGCGAAGCCATATACCTGAATTCATTCGCAATGTATGCGTCTATCGTTGCCACCCTTCTCCTCGCCTCCTCCACAGTTATCCCTGCCCTCTCTACCCCCATCGGGTGCGTTTTTCTTCCTCTCAATTTCCAACGCTATCTGATTTATCCGTAGTACTTTCACCGTCTCTGATCTTCCTTGCCAAACTTCAATTTGCCTCGGTCCATTACAGGTCCCTAAGGACCCATTTGTCAAAATGCCACTTCCCACTAGCATTGCCTAATTTGCCTACCTACCTGGGACTGACATTTGATGTTTCCGAATTGGAAGATGATATTAGTGATCTCCCGTTCTGGGAGAGAATGTGTTGTTTCCATGCGGGACGCCGACACTGCCAACGCCAGTGCGACGCTTTTTTAATCTTATCAGGGACATCGACAGAGTCCAGTTCGAGGAGCTGACTCGAGAAGATATACAAACGGGTACCATACTGGAGTCGAACGCAGTAGCTTGAGCTTGAGCGTTGCAGTTATATGTCTCATGTGTTTAAGTATGCCTCATCCTGTTGAGCCACATGGTGAATTCGTGAATTAAGAAGATGTAAATATGAGCCCGAGTCGTCAAGCTTGCAATATTTCGTCAGCCGATTGCCAGCGATCAGTCTCTGAAAACCTTATCGGTCTAGTTCCAGTTGATGGATATTCATATCGAACGTAAAAACTGCAATGTGCGACCGGGAGCTTCGGGAAATTTCGATGTAGGGGTGGGATACTAGCGCGAAGCTGCTGTGGTGCTCGTCGAGAGCTACTTTTACGATCTCGGGGCGGGTCGCAAGGTGTTCTTGATTCTATCGGCTGGAGATAACGAAAAGTGGCACCAGGGGCCGATCATAGGGTGCGTGGGTTGGAGCCAAGATTGCAAATGGCCGATTGGATTTACGAGTTGTAATTGAGTTCCGTGTAGCACAATAGTAAGGAGACGCCAGAGTCCAAGAGCAGGATTGGCACCAATCGGAGCAATCACCAAGGCAATCACGCAGGGATAGCGGAGCGGAGCCAACGTCGGGTATACATTTTTCCAAGAAGTAGTCGCCGAGAATCCAGAACCTATTCCATAGTGTATCATGGTGTGTGGAATGAACAATCTGAGCCCGGCGGCAACTCGCATTGTCCCAGGTTCGAGTTGATTGTCACTTACGTCTAGCAATTCTGCGCCTGAAAACATCAGAACTCGTAAACCTTCCTAGGGCACTCTCCCTTCTGCGATCAGTTGATGGGCGCTTTGCACTGATTTGGCTTCTTTCTTTCCTCAAAATGATCTGTCTTGCGAGTCATTACTTTGCAGGCCGAGGTATTTGAGGTCGTGCAGCGCCAGCGGGGAAGGCGCAGAAAGAAGGACGCAGCACAGGGTAGATAACCGTCGGGAGAACACACTTACATTGGAAGATAGGCGGGGATGCACTACGAATCCGTCGGGTACGCTGTGCTAAGGTAGAAACTGTCGAGCGAGAGAAAGAGCAATAGATAAAGTGGGGAAGAGCATAAGCAGAGTAGAGACTGGACGGAAGCACGAAGTGCTTCTCGATCGAAAATGGGGGGTCCTTATTTCCGAAGCGAAATCGCGACGGGCGGGTGGGACCATCCGGGAGAACATTGCTGAGCCTCAGAGCCAAAGGCCAGATCATCATCTAACCGTTTGGTGAGTTTTCTGGGTGGACAGGAGAAAGAAGAGAGCACCAACTCTTCGAACCGGATCATGATGCCAGGTCGGAGGAGGAGGCGGCACGGAAGGAAAGCAGGAGCACGTGCGGCCTGTAAGACTGAGAGTTATGTAATCGCATCTCGGCCAACTCATTCCCAGTCCACACGCAATATACGGCGCCTGTCTGCCGAGTACCTACACCATTGTACTGACTCGCATTAGAACAGACAGACGGATGTCAACTCATCATCTCGTGGTTAAAACGGGCTCTAATCCCTACATGCCCGCTGCTCAGTGCTCATTCGACAAATATTTTCTCTATTTTCCTAGATACGGCTTCATGAGCCTCGCTAGTACCATAATGAAAGTGCGTGCGATAGAGACTCTCCGGACGTGTTGTTAGCTATGTTTTTCCTAGGTTATAGGTGCGTTCCTATGCTGTCAATGGGCCAACGTTTCAGTTTGCAGATGTCCGCATGGACTTTGAGCGCGACATAACATACTTCCTCGGTCTCTATTCCAGTCCAGGGTTTCTCGACGATACCTGGCGCGATATCTGCGCCCAAAGCGCAGCGACAGTATTGTTGCCAATCATGGTATCTGACTTGAAGGGCTTGCAAATTTTGCATCTACCGTTCACTGGTTCGATGATCATACTCACCCCATAAGTATCGAAGACCTCTTCCTGACGTCGAAGAGAACGTTACAAACGCCGCGTACCTCTTAAAAGACTCACAGAGGGCATTTTTGAGAAGGACTGCACCATGGTTGATGTACTCAAAATCGGAAGCTGTGAGCTGCCAGGATAGTACAGTCGTGTTTTTTTTTGAATCAATTTATATTCCGGGGTGCAAGTCGGAGATAAAGACCGGTCGCAGCCGAAGCTACGTTTACACTGCGCGTATATCCGAAGTGCCCACCTTTAAGGGGAATAGCACAGTCATGTTCTGATCCCCTTGCATTTCATGAAAAGGTCAAGCCAAAGTACGTAGCACGTACGTAGCACACTCAGCGGACAGTGAAGCGTCTATTTTAGGTTCGAGCTGACGATGCGCGCTTCCATCTTCCTACTGTACAAGCAACACCTCAAAGGCCTCAAAACACCAGGACCAAAATTTCTGTCCGTGCAAATGGCGGGCAACGAATTACAGATATCAATTTAAACACCAGAAGGTGTGCAGCCATAAGACATGATGCATAGCCGAATCTGCACATAGTTACAGTCTCATTGAATCGTAGAATATGGCAGCGCTATCAATCCGAAGGTGGGGGTAGTCGAAGATAAATTGTATACAGTAGTGCAACGTCCAAGTAGACATACAGCAAATAACATCACTCATTCCCTTCCAACAAGGCAACTATGCCGTACGCCGCAGCCGCAGCCGAGCCGCCGACGGCCAACGTACTCACTGCACCCCAGACGTACCCACTCGCACCTTTTCCTGCTGCTCCGGTTATCCTCGCCTTTACAGCACCGAAGACTAGTAGCACTATTCCGGTGAAGAGGGACGAGTACATGAGCGCAACGTGTGCCTTTGGAATAAAAAAATATGGAAGCAATGGAATGATGCCGCCCAACAAATAGCCCATGCCGATCGTGAACGCGGACACGTAGAGGCGCCGTGTAGGTACCTCCTCTGCAGACAGAACGGACGTGAGTTCAGCTACAAAGCATGTAGATCAAGAATGGGAAGATATTGCGCACCGATGCCCTCGCCAAATTTAAGCAGGAATTCCGTGATGCCTACAGACTGGCTCCACCTGAGCCCGTTCTCCTCATCAACGAGGCCGCCATCGCCGTCGCCGTTGCCGTGCTCGACCACAGACTCGACCTCTAGCAGGTTGTGTGCGACCTGGCGCGAGACCTTCTGATCAACGCCGACTGCGCCAAGCACGGCATGCACCTCGCGTTCCATCTCGCCATCACACGAGCGAAGCACGCGTGCCTTGGTCGTGCGGCGCAGGAAGCGGTGGTGGTCGCGCTCCGCCTGGGACGCGAGGAAGCCCCCGATGCCCATGGATATCGCGCCTGCGATAAGCTCGGCGATGCCGCCGAGCACAACGAGCTTGGACTCGCCGAGGGACGACAGGCCCGCGGTGAGAGCGAATGGTACTGTGAGGCCGTCCGAGAGACCAATGACGCTGTGCACAGCATACCACGCATAATATTTTTATCAGCGCCTATTTCCAATCGAATCGGGGCAGGGTGGGGCAAGGGGAAGCGTTGGCGTGCGCGGCGTGCGGCCGACACTGCGCTTGCACAATTTTCGCATCCCCGACGAAAAAGAAAAGTTACATACACGTCACGAACAACATCTGGGTCAATGAGCTGCCGCTCGTCTTCTCCCTTCAGCTCCTGGCAACACACCTCACCTTCGCGGTTATGTCGCGCGCATTTTGCTAGGAGCGGGGATTGCACTGAAGGGCCTGAGGAGTCGATAGCCCACACAGGAGGCTTATTTTTAGTGAGGGTGCCATTGGCGGTCGCGCGTGGGAGTCGAACAGAGACTGGGGCGTCCGAGGACATCGAGAAGAAGATAACAGAGCGCTCTAAACAATTTTAAATCCGTACCATATCCCGGCGGGTATACCGGCCCGCTGTCCGATCGGCTGACGTCATACACTATGATTCGCTTCCGAGTCTAGAGTCTACGTACTGATGTTAATCTATCTTCGAAGACTAGGTCTACCGTGCTCGGGTCTATTCCTTCCAATCATGTCGGTGAGAGACTTGCACGTCGCATCTCCCAGGACTGATTATATCATTACATAGGTTTTGGTGAAAGAAACGCGTCGATCTTCTACTAATACAACAAAAACCTGGTTCGAGACGCCTCTAGATAGAAGTCGTCACGAGCGGAAATATATTTCCGGTGGGTAACAAGTGGGATGAGAATACCAAATGTTGGCGTGCGATGGGCACAGGATGCGGACCGAGCGAAACCGGAAACGGATAGGAAAGAACCGGACAGCACAGGCTATACTCCGGCTTTCCATCGCTCAGGGACTGGCAATGCCACCCACAGTACCGCACCAGTCGGCCTGCAAGAGTAATTGTGGCCAGATCAAGCATACATTCAGGGGTTAGTGCGTAACACGGCGCACGTCTCCTAGGTCGAGGTCACCTTGGAGGCCACCCAAGCGTGGAAGCATCGAAAGGTACATCCTAGTTCCGATTAGCTATATATGATTGACTTGAACAGCGGATAAAGGTAGAGGCGGTCCTCACTTTCCCAGGGTATTTTACAATACCAATACGTCACAAACTTGAGAACGTATTGTGGCTGGTGCCTCGCCACCCTGGTCTGCGTGGATTCAGTACGTCGCGATAAAACAAAGTTGTAGCCACTTGCGCACCTCTCCTCTCCGTTCACGTCGGCGCCACGAACATGAGACATGCCATTTGTGCGGGGTATATCAGATCAGGAAAGATGGAGGCCTAGATTACAAATCGCCAGACGGCCGTGACTGTTTGGCTGACACCAAGTGAGAGCGACACGGACCAACCAAACGACTAATACGGTAAAAAAAATATCTACACTTCCATGCGACCCAAATATTACCCTTCCGGACCAAAAATAATTATTACGATGCGGTAGGGGTGAGTGGGTTAGGCGCGTCTTGTGTACACGGGACAGTTGCTAGTGCATGGGGGCGACGGAAAGCAGCCGCAGTAACAGCGGAGAAAACGCAACAATTTCTCAGCGATGCGAAAGCACACCGCACTTCAAAAGTCGCCCAAATCAATCTCGATAGTTTCGAGAACGCGTGCGTGAATATCGCCCTTCCCATTCGCACCAGCCTTGGATGGGCTCTGTGTCGGTGCCGCACTCGCCTTGGGAGAGTTCTTGGAGGGTTGTGCGTGTGCCTCCGGCGCAGGCGACCCACCGGGGTTTGGCGTGGTGGACCTAAGTACAAGGAACGGTGAGATAATGGACTCACGGCCAATTGCACCGAAGAGAGAGATGTCATATCTGAACATACCTCGACGCAAAGAGGCGCGGGACAGTGCGCAGCCGCGCACTGGGATCAAGGGCCGTGGGCGTACCGAGCCGGCGGTCGCGGCGCTTCCGCTCCGCCTCCTGGAGCTCCGCACGGCGGATCGCTTCGAGGTTTGCCTTGCGATTGCGTTCGTTCACCTTCGCGAGCAGTGCGCTGGCGTCTTCGGTTGACTCGGTCGGCACCGGGGGACACTCGATGGCCAGGATCGCAAGCTGCGCATCGAGGTTGCGGACCTCTTCCTTGTCGTTGCGCCGCATGGCAAGTGTACGCTCTTGTGTTAGCCGGGCACGTTCAAGTGTTGCCCAGTTGGCGGCCTGTGACTTCCCGGTATCGCCCTGCAGTTCTCGTTTCCGCTGAAGCATGGCCGCAATGTCGCTCTGGAACGTTTGCGAGTGGGTATGGGGCAAGAGGTAATGACGGCGAAAGGACTCACTTCGGTCATCGGTTGACTGATGAGTTTTGTCATTTGGTTGCTCTTCTTTTCCAGCTCACGTTTTGTTGGCAACTTGATGCGCGCAGTGTCCCAAGTGATCCTAAAGCGAGCGAGCTCCGCCTGTAATGCATGTCGGCGCAACTTCAGGTCGCCCTGCCAATATTCACTGACCTCAGTAAAGTCCACGTTTGAAACCTTGTCCATAGGGAATACATCTATCGACGACCCGTACTTGAGTTCGAGAACCAAATTACAAGTGATGCTCTCATTGATTTTATAGTGTTTACTGTGTGGTTGAACTTCTAGAAGGAATTTAGCAGAGTCTACAAGGGTGCAATGTGCGACGCACGATGAATTTCATAGATGCGATATTTATCTGGCCCCACAAGATAACGCACATACGCTCCTGGGTGAACGGTCAGAAAAAAAGCTGCCTGAGCATCGTGTCAGGCGGCACCTTTAACGTATTCCCCGAACCAAGGGGCCCAAAAGTGTTTCGCGAGAGAATCTCGCGTCAAACGAGCCTTGTTCAGGTCTTCCAGAGTCATCGGTTCGTCGTTAGGGTGTGCCATGCCGAAGATTTTACGTTCTTTTTCTTCCTCCTGCTCATATTTCGTTATCTGTCCATCTTCAGCTTCGTCGTCAGAGGTTTCCATCTCCATGGGAGATGACGACCGGTCACGCTTTGGGGAGCCTCGAGTCTTGAACAGGACTTAGCGGAAGCATGGACCGTGAGGCTGAGACACGTACTCGCTTTCTCTCATCTTTCGCTTTCCGTCTCGCCTTCAACTCGTCAAGTTTCCGCGACTTTTCCTTAGTCGCGCCACGAATGGTGTGTTGACCTAGAAAAATCATATTATAATTACTTGGAGGAGAGTGCCACAATAAACGCACGTTTCGCTGCTTTGGAGATACTGTCTCCATCACCAGCTTTCTGAGCCTTCAGCATTTGATCAAGGTTCCTCTTGTCTGTGATGCGCTGGAGCTCATCCTGCCTCTGGGACAGAAGCTCCTCTCGCTCGACCTCTGGCATTTCCAAAAGCCTATAAAGCTCTTAGCTGGACCCTGGACACAGGGCGACAGTGTGGCAATGTACCGCTGGCGGTCCAGTTCGTCGATGTATTTGCCTTCGAGCGGGTAAGGATTTTCCTCTTCGCTCTCAGGACCATCAGCATCTGAGGTATCCATTTCTCTATTTGTAAAAGGACTTTAAGACGAGGGTGAGACAGGAATGGCTTGTCTCTGCTCACCCTGCTCCTTTCCGTCGCTTTGCGTCGTTTCTCGACGAACCTTCACGGCGCTTGCGCTTTTTCTCTGTTGCGCCTGCAAGCTCCAAGAGCTCGTCTGAGAAATCGCCATCTGAGTCGGACATGGTGGGTCAGTGACAAAAGGGAAAAGGGGACGAATGCGGTGTTATAGTTCCTCGGGTCCCAGGCGCTGGCGAGACACAGCTCCGGTGTTTGCCGACCGCCGGCTTTGTAACAAGCGCCGGACCGACGCCGGACCGAGGAAGCTAGTTGCTGCTAATCGTCCCACTGGGGAAATTCCTCCCCATTCAAAAGTTATGATCTCGGCCTCTTCTTTGCCCCACCATCACCGCGGGGAACTTATATCCACACCTTGCTAACCGTGCATTTTTTCTTCCGAATGCCATGGCCTGCCTTCTAGATCTGCCTGATGAGGTCCTCCTCTTTATCGCAATCAAATTGGCCCTGGCAGACCTCGGCTCCTGCTTGCTGTCGTGCCGACGCTTGTCCGCATTAATCTCTGAGTCCTCTCTCATACAATATCTCATCCGCACCATGCTTCACGGCTTGCACGACCCTCTCATCTCTGACATGTCCATCCCCGAGCGCGTAAAGGCTTTGGACGCCTGGGCAAAAGCATGGCTCGAACTTAGCGTGTCTAAGGAGCCTTTTCAGCGCCACCCACTGTCAGCAATTGGCCTTGATCAAGCGAGGCATTGCATCGTGCAGAGAGGTGTCCTTTTCTGCACACGTTTCCACAGTAGTCGTCTCGCAAAGGGCTACTCTTACCTTGACGTTCTGCACCTACTCAACGAATCTAAATCCATCGGCCAGTTCAGTATCCCTAACCTCGGTGGTGATTTTCACGTCCAATCCTACGTGTATGCCCCTGAAAGCGACCTCATGGTAATAATATATCAGTTGGTATTCCTGCCATTGCAGAGTAGCAAAGAGGGTATTGATGCGGTTCATAGGACTGACTCGCTCATGGTCAGAGGAAAATCCAGGCAAGAATCTAGGGCACAATTTCATCAATTCTCTACCTCCAATATGCACCCGAGCGCCGCGCAACATTGCTTGGAATTCGACCAGCTATATAATATCCGAGACCCATGCATGGAATGTTGTGGTGACAACATGATTGTCATCCTCACTGCGCAAAATGCCCAAGACGCTGTGCTCAGAGATTACGTGCTTCTAGTCCAGTGGAAAATAGGCCGAATCACACAGGCACGTTGACACACTGCTCCAAAGAAGAGCTTCCTAACACAAACTCACACCAACAGCTTCGAAAAGCTCGTTCTAGTTACTACAGCCATGTGGTTGCCTTTTTATCACGTGACATACTGTTATTTGCCCTGCGCGACACATTCGAGCTCGAACTTTGCCAGCTCACCTTGCCAGTCGCGGACGCCACGTCTACCCTCCAGACCATTTCTTTCCTCAAGCTCCCGAGTCTTCTCCGTGGACAGGAAGTAATCGACATCCGGTTGTACCAGCCCGCGCCACTTTCTGGCACCCACCCGGTGTCAACAAGATCCTCTCACGCGGCATTCCCATTCAGGAGCAACTCCGAGGACGACATCCTAGCCTTTTATATTTTGTTCCGCGCCGACCATGGGAGGCAGATCATCTTCGTCGCCCGGCGGCGCACGCTCCTCGCACTCGCGCTCGCGGCCGAGTCGCAAGACTCGGTATGCACGAGAGCATGGGAGGATTGGGGTCCGCGCGCGACGCACTGGATGGAGCTCGACCCTCTGAACGACTCACTAAGCCTCGCGGGCTCGCGGTGCGTGCTTGTCAAGTATTCGCACCTCCGTAACCACTACGTGCTTGACCTGCGCGACTTCAATCCGCATCGTGTGCGCGCGCTGCGCACTGCGCTGGTGCCTACGGTGTTGTCCGCGGAGGCGTGCTTCGAAGAGGACGTCGTGTGCGAGCTGCCGTTCGTATCCCTCAGGAAGGAGAATGTCGGGAGACACGTGTTGCTCGACGACGAGTGGTTGGCAGAGATAGTGGTGAGTACACGCGGTGCTTTTTTTTATAAAAAAAAGTGCCTGCTAAACGCCATCGTTGTCATTCCCAGTGGGACCAGGACTTGGAATCGCAATCGATTCATTTCCATAGCATAACGTCGCCGCGCAGGAATGAACGAACCAAAGAGTGCTGAGGACGAGAATACAGCCACTCTCCCCTCTGTCACGTTACGCATACCCCGGGTGCAGGGTGAACACATATCTTCGTCGTCACATACTGTCAACTCACTGTGGGAGGCGAGTCATCATGATGGCGTTGACAGAAAGTTGAAAGGAGGCACCATTTAAGTTCTCTTTGCGGTTATGGTAAGGTGAAAATTTTGGAGCATGTGCATCCGTGTACGGTCAGCTGAAGTGGGTCTGAGCGGCCTCAGTGCGGTGTAGATAGGCTGATATTCAAGAAAAAGATAGAGATTATTGCCCTGGCATAAAGTGTATGAATCTTGCGGTCTCGAATTGCCCTAGCGTGGTGGCTGCACGCACAGTTATCGCGGATCGATAGCAAAAGTAGCAACCCATCGGACCGTGTGATCACCTCATATCGAGTCTTTCTCGTAAAGGTATTCTCGTAAGGCCATTACTTATTGCATCATAGTTGCTGAGTGATGCTGAGTAGCGATGTTCGCACACCTATAAATTGAGGTCAGTTGGACTTTGCTCCATCCCACGATCATTAATATCTACTCGATAGCAATATGGTGAGCAAGACCACGAAGCTAGGCGGTGCGGCGTCAGATGTCGTTATTGGAAAAACTGCGGTGAGCTGATCGTCGAACACTGGCACCCTCTATGCCATCGCCTCTTGTCTGAACGAGTTCGTTTCTCTAGCACGGTCTGATGATGATGACGTTCGTCGTAGTCTCACTCTCTCATCATCTTAGAGGTAATCTGAAGCTCTTTTCCCAGGTGGAAGCCGACACCCGTTCCTGACGAGGACTGCTTCGCGTCCATCAAGGCGGGCATCGACGTGCTACCTCCTGGCGCAAAGATGTTCCTAAACAGCGGTGCGCTTCTCACCTTATCTTTCCACCAAACTTCTCACGTCGTAATTATCGTTACGCAGGCGAATTCTATGGCCAAGGAGAGACGCCGGCCAATCTCGAGCTTGTTGCTCGGTTTTTTGAGAAATACCCATCCTATGCGGATAAGGTCTTCCTCTCTGTCAAAGGCGGCAACAAGCACCACTCCCTCCAGCCAGACGGCTCTCCAGAGAACCTCCGCCGGAGTGTCGATTATATCCTCGAGAAGCTCCGTGGCACCAAGTCACTCGATCTCTTCGAGTGCGCTCGCTACGACGCGGCGTACCCACTCGAAGATACGCTCAAGGTGCTGCAGGGCTTCATCCAGGAAGGAAAGTTTAAGTACATTGGGATGTCGGAGGTTAGTGCTGCCACGGTGCGCAGGGCACACAAGGCTGCGCCAGAGGTAGCCGCAGTAGAAATCGAGGTTAGTCCGTGGTCGTATACGCAAGAAACAAAAGACGGTAAGTAGATGGCACCAGAAATGGTCGTGCGACGGAACATCTAATGATGTGCGCTTACAGTTATCGCGACTTGCGCCGAACTCGGCATCTCCGTACTGGCATACTCGTGGGTCTCTCGCGCATGATGGCGTACGCGGTGCTTTATTATCGCTGGTGACAACAGGCCCCTTGGACGTGGCTTCCTTACTGGACAGATCAAAAAGCCTGAAGACCTCGAGGGTAATGTACTTATGATCACTTTTAGATTGTCTTATTAACACGCATGGATCTCGTGAAGAGGGCGATTTCCGTCGTCACCTCTCTCGTTTTCAGGAAGAGGCATGTCATTGAAGTTATCGTATTCCATTGCTGAACGTGGTATGCTGATACTTCCGCGTTTCAGAACCTTAAACACAACTTTGCGATTGTCGATGCGCTCACGGAGATTGCGACGCGCAAGGGAGTGACTGCCGCTCAGCTAAGCATTGCGTGGGTCGCCGCGCGAGGACCTCATGTGGTGCCTCTTCCGGGTTCTTCGTGCGTCCTTATCCTTCCTTCGAAGCCCTATCCGCTACTCATGGAGGCAGTAGAAACGCGAAGCGGACGTTAGAGAACATCGCAGGGGGAGATGTAGAGCTCTCCAGCGAGGATCTGAGTGAAATTGACCGCGTACTCTCATCTCACGCAGTCAAGGGTGGGCGATACATCGACGCGGTACCAGATGAAAAGCTGTATCTGTGGCAATAATTCATCAGGCAGGGTGAAAACAATGAGTAAGAAGAGGGGAAGTTGGTCTCCGTGTAACTGCATAGCCGTGAAACTACTTTCTGTACCTAACCAAAGGCGGCCGAGAAAAGTCACATAGCTGTCAGATGTCCCCACGCAACGCTTTGGCCCTCAGCATCCTCCCGTGGTTCGCAAGTAGATCGCCTTCAAAGTAGCCGCCCTTGAGCCACCGATTTGGCTCATTTCCCACATCATTCTCCGGCCCAGATCCGCTCTCGAACGCCGTGCGCCCATGCAGCACACGCCGATTGTCGAATACAACCGCGTCGCCCTCGCATAACCGCCGAGAGTACACCGCCGTGGGCGCCTCTGTGAGCGCGGTGAATCTCCCGAGAGCGTCGTAGAACTCCGGTGGCGTGTCGCGTAGGAGCGGTGCCTGAAACGGCGGGCTATAGCTTACCGCGGTGATGTGCGGCTCTCCGGCAGAGGCGGCAAGGGCGTAGCCCAACGAGATGGTCGGACGCGCGTGATGTAAATGCCGTGCATCGTTGACGTAGTGAAACGGCACAGGAGTCGCCACGAGATGCGCGAAGTCCGCGGGATGTGTGGCACGTAGGGCGTAGGCCGCGGCGAAGGCGTCAACGAAGAGCGAGGTACCACCACGCACGCGGTTGCGCAGGCAGTGCAGAACCTGGAAGCGCGGGGGTGGGTCGAAGTACCTGTGTGCGCAATCAGAAGGTGAAAATCGGTCCATGGAGTGCACACGCACTGCAGGTCCATGTGCAGCCCTAGATAGAGGTTGGTGTACGCGATGTTGCGGCTGTTAACGATGTCCTTCACGTCCCACGTCCCGCCGTAGAACGTATCGCGTAGCTCTGCGAAGTGCGCGACGAGCCGCCTAAGCTCGCACCCCGCATCGCTCGTTTCGGCATGCGGGACACCTCGGATGAACAAAAGGCCCGTGCGCTGCAGCTGAGTGATGGCACGCAGGAGCCCGCGCGGCGTTCCGAGGTCACTGTATTGTACATCAAGATCCTTGTCGGAGACTTCTAGTAGCGTGGATGCTGTCGGCCACAGCGCTACTGGGACGCCTTGGCGGAACGAGTGCAGGGCCGCGGGGTTCGCGTGGGTCGCCAGGAACGACAGTAGGAAGAATGAGCGGTGTCTGTCTGAGTCAGACCCAACGTCGGACCAGGCGATGTGTACGCCATCCTTGGTTGTCTCCAAGATCGTGGGCGAGATAGACGCAGGCACGTCGGATGAGCGGTGCAGCTTCTGCTGAGTGGGCGGATGGATACAAGATGGGCAAGTGCAGGCATCACGAAGCCAACGGTAGGGAAATGTAACGCCCAGAGAAGGGACCAGAAGTCCTTCGGGGGTCGCAATAGCGGCTGGTGTTGGCTCGGAAATCGTGGAAAAGAGGAGTGATGGGAATGCCGGCGCCAATCTAAGGCGCGACGATGGAGAGACCAGTAAGGACGCAGAACCCTCAACATATCAGATAAGCCTCTGCTAACTTGATACTCGAATAATTATCAGATCTAGTTGGCCTGGACTGAAGATACTCGAGGAAATACGCACGGCGGGCCGGAGAGGATAAGCTGAGGTCCAAGTTGGCTGGTCTAGTGTCTACAGTAGTCACGGTAGTGCCGGGGAACAAGTAGTACTAGTCTTTGATGAGTGAACGTATGACTATATGACCCGGCAAATGTTGGGCGCACCCTTTATCTTTTCCGTACTACCGCCATCTAATCAGAACACATCATTTCGTAAAGGCAAGACGGAGCTACAGTAGTAGAAGTCGTATTGTACAGCGCCACATAGGTCATGCACCACAAGGCGCATTCCGAGTCTATGGAATCCAAAAAAAAAAACGGTTAAAACCAGAACACATTATATTCACCCACCCGCCACACCCAGTAATTTTTGCTTTGGGATTGGTGTTGAGGCCTTGAGGCCCATGTCTTCTGCCAGTGACCCTCATCAGCTCGCTCGGAAGGTCCCTACCCGCCCGTCGCGACCTCGCCTCGGACACATGGGCACCTCATCCCCAATCGAGAAGCACTTCGTGCTTCAGCCCCATTCTCTATGCAAGGTGCCCACATCACTTACCATCCATTGCTAACTACTATCATGCACAAGAACTAACTTGGCAAACGAAGAAGTGGCTCGTAAAGAATGTCAACTCGGATCGACTAATATATCGACCACTAAGTCGACTTAGTTGTTATTATAAATTATATTAAAATTATTGAATAGTTTGCTGGTGCGTCCTTATATGTCAGATAATGTAAAATAAAAATCCTCGAGCAATTATTAGATATTAGTCCCTTGCTTAAACAAGCTCTGATTATTTCTGAATATATTTAAACTAACATCATTGTCGGCCTGGATGCAACAATGAAGCTAAAATATTTTCGGAAATAATTGAAACTCTGTTAAGCGAGCAACGAATATCTAATTGTTCGATTATTTTGAGTTAAAATTATCTGTCAGAATCTACAAATTATTTAAATATCTTAATAATTTATCATAGCAACCAAGTCAACTTAATGGTCGATATCTTGGACATTAATCGATCCCTTAGTTGCGGACTAGCTTAGGTCGTGGTTCACTGGTTCTACGGTGGCGTCCCTGCTTGTGTTGCAACGATGAATACGAACCATCTGTAGGGTTTCGGGTTGTGATCAAGGCTACAAGTCTCCACAACGTTAAGATGCTCCATAATATGCTCACTCCAATCATCCAATGTAACAATCCGAAAAAGAAGAATGAGGAAGCGGACCAACTTGACCTTGTCTAGATAGCAAACCACGACCTACGACGTCTCGAATATATCAGAACGCAGCGATATTCTCGGGGCGAGAGCAGGAAATATACTGAGAAGAGTCGTTGCTACAGTTACGGCCGGGCAGCCACCGGCGGCGTTCCGAACCCGCTTTCCTAACTCGAATACCCGATAAAGGCCAAACCGCCCCACGTCCGCCGCGGCGATACACTGGCGATGCTCGCAAACAGCCCATGCGGAATCCGCAGCGATGGGCGTCGGAGACGACGAGGTGGACTACATGATGTATTAGGTCACATCCATAGGCTTCTACTTCTATGGCAAGGCTGTTACGAATTCAGGGACAGATGAGGTCTACATAGTCTCAAGGCGAGGTTAAAGGTAAACGGTATATACCAGGCCCTCCTTGTGCAGACGCACAGGTCGAGTTTCTAGCATCGCGTAGGTGCGGTTTTTCAAGGTCCCATGTTCGAACCACCCCCTTCAGCCGATCTCCATTTCGTTCCGTGGTGTTACTGAGGTGGTTCTTTCTTCTAGCCCATGTTTGAATCTGGAAACCGTATTATGAGCCGACTCCGTCCCGAGGATCCTGCCTAATTTCCGACATGAATGGGGCCTTGCGCAATGTGCAACCGGCTTCTCTCTCGTCGCGACTTCTTTGACGTGGCATCCATGGACATGGTTTGGGTGGCCTTCTAGCCTTTCTAAACGCTTTCACCCAGCCAAGTTCCCGCCGATAGGATGTACCGCTCGGCCACGCTCATCATTCTCGCCAGTCTCTTCTCTTTCGTTGGGGCGGAGTCTACACCACGGTCAGGAGTTCCTATACCTATTGCAAAGCGCACACAATACCACGACGCCAACGGCGTTGCTGACATTGCGAGGCTCCAACGCAGCGTCGAGCACAGCATTGCGTCCGTATTCCCATATATCTACCAATCACCTGAACGGTCCGGACCTCTAATAATCGACGTGTATGTAGAAAGTTTTACCTCGGCTTGCAATACTATCAGCAGAACTCTGGCTCCTCCCACCCCTCTGCTGCCAAAGTGAAACGCTTGGAGAATCGCAGCATTGGAAGTGATCCACTCGTCGATTGGTACTCCGAGTCGTGGTATGGCACTTTATCCGTCGGCACTCCTCCTCAGCCTTTCACGGGTGAGTTGTCATTTCTTACGCTGTACCATTGGAAGCGGACTCGACGTTGCACAGTGAACATCGACACAGGGAGCAGCGACTTGGTTCTTCCTAGCTCAATTTGCGATGAAACTTGCAATGGGCATGCACTGTATAAATCCACGGGAAGTTCCACAGCAAACGCTCTCGGGCAGTATTTTTTCCTGGGATATGGTGACGGTTCAGAGGTCATTGGCACGCTATATACAGATGATGTTATGATTGCTGGTTATATGGTCAGCATGCCAGTGTACACTTCCGTCACATTTTCGGGTCACTTATGTTCCCCTAGGCCAAGAACCAGACATTCGGTGCTGCCTCAGCTTACTCGACTGGCTTCATGCGCCGCCATTTCCGTCCAGACGGCCTTCTCGGTCTGGCATTCCCAAGCCTCTCAGCTTACGGTGCCACTCCTGTCTTCCAGACCCTTGCTGCTCAGGGCTCCTTTGCTAACAACTCCTTCGGTGTCTGCCTTACTAAAGCCAACTCCGAGCTTTACCTGGGTGGAACTAACAACAAACTCTACAAGGGCGGTTTCACTTATGTACCACTCACACAGCAGGTACGGTTGTGCAGAGGGGTTCTCATAATCGATGTTAATAGCTCGTTTCAGGGCTACTGGCAGACCAATTTTGATGCCTTATATCTAAATGGGCGGAAAATTGCCGGTGTCAAGAGTTCGGTCATTGACACTGGCACCAGCCTAATCCTTGGTGACAATTATACTGTGGGAGCTGTTTACAATGTCATCCCCGGCTCCACTCCCCTAGGATCCGGATTGTACAGTGGTGCGTACAACTTGCTTTGGGTCAAATTCAGAGAGGGACCAATTGAGACTTTTTCGCCCAGTTCCCTGTTCATTCAACACAACAATATCCATCCAGTTTGGTGGCGCCAACTTCGTGATTGAGCCTCAAACATTTAATATGGGGCCGTTTCTAAAAACTCAACCAACTGCGTAGGCGGTTTTGCGGCAGTCGACAACCTCCGTGAGCACTTTGTTTAACCGTGACCTCGCTTCTGTGTCTCATCAGCGATAGCCTTCTGGACTCTCGGCGATGTCTTCCTACGAAACGTGTACACGGAGTTCGATGTCGGTAATAAGCGACTCGGCTTCGCTAACCTCGTGCAATAGCTTTTATGGCGCAAACCGCATATAGAAATGTTATTTGTGGGGTATACCCAAGTCCTTGTGCAGTTTATTTTATGCAAATCATCTTCCGCGCCCTCTCAAAGACCTCAGTGCTAACTACTCCTTCGGTCTTGGCAAGTCGTCCTTGTGGTTCGGAGAGTTTAACTGTCGCCAGCCTATCTCTTGGCCTACTATCTTCAAGTTCGTTGTTGTCTCACAGGAGTCACCTAACAGAGAAACCCAAACCTACGGGGTGCTCGACTCGCAGATAGATTTTTGATCGTGCAGAGGAGTTGGTATGAACACCATTGCACCAAAGAGTAATCTTCTTTCGTCTGCTTCTCAAGGTCCTGCCAGTGCCTGGCGTTGCGGGAAAATCTGCACCGTGACAGTCGCAACCTTGTCAGCAACCCAAGCTGTTCTCTCATTCGTTTCTCATCCATTCAGATCTTGTGTGCTCTTAATTCTCGGATTAGCTCTTGCCTGCATTATCAAAGCGCCCCTTAATGATTCCAGGGCTGTAACGTACACAATGCACAGCGTCCGCTAAGCGCTGAGCGGCCTCATGCGAGCCTGATTTGGTGTGCCGTGCATGTGACTCGCAATCCCGTGTGATGCGTGACGCGTGACATGTGACTGTTGAGTGTGTCGTGTGAGTGTCGTGTGTAATTGAAGTTTCAATTGGGCACCTTCAAGTTGTTGTGCACAGCAAGTTTGCGCACACTACTGTACCCCCATGGCTCCCGCAGGCATCTTCGAGGCAGATTTTTGTACTTAGATTGTTCCATAACCCCTTGGACAACAAAGAACTAGCGATTTGCCAGCTCAACTCTAAACCTGCCAAACCTGGAACTTGCCTAGAACGGACGTCTCATGATGATATAGTCCACTGACAACGTGGCTTACTGTACTACCCTGCCAGCGGCTCGTGATCCTGTCAGCAGCACCGCGGATGTACGTCATCTTACCACACATTCTTGTGTCTGACGTACAACGATTCTGACCTATATCCCAAAATGCTAGTCCATCGTCCAGAGTCTAATCTTAGTGCCTCCATACATCGCGGGGCCGATACTCACCGTCAAGTCTTTCATGTAGCATGTTCGCAGAGCGATCTCCGTTCGTCAGAACGGCTAATGGCATTCCGATCTAGCACCCATGGCCAAAAGATATCGCCCCGCGGGCGACTCAGACGGCTCCATATGTAGTCTTCTTTCTCATCACACCGCTCATGATGTAAACGCTGGATCAAGCAAGGGATCAGGTTCCAGCCGCTTTCTACTTGTCCATGTTCCGTGGATAGTGTAGCAACGTGAGCCTAATGCTATCCATGATCCATCTAATACTACCGGCTCGGAACATCTAATTGCGGCAATCGTTACTGTGGTGGTCTCATGAATTGATCATATCCATCCAGCAGAGGTTCCCTACCACACTACTGTGCCTTTTGATGCTGTTGATTCAGAGCCATAGAGTCCCGCGGGCGTGAACACGCACCAATCCGAGCTACTTTCTTAACATTGTTGTTGCCTCCTGGTAACCGTAAGAGGTTGCGACCTTGCGAATGCTCCGTGACTCGCGATCGCGGCCTAGAAATGACCCTAGCGTCGACTGCCAAGCAAATGTTGGCCATTCCCTATAAATTCTTATCGTCGCCCATTTTCTCAACCCCAGCCTTTCTACCTTTACAAACCCTCCCGGCCAAGTTCCCACTGACAAGATGTTCCTATCTGCTACGCTCATTTTCGCCGCCCTCTCCTTTTCCGTTGTGGCAATTCCGGTATCACATTCCGGAGTTGCTATCCCCCTCACAAAGCGCATGCAAGTACGCGACGCCAACGGTGTCGTTGATGTTGCAACGCTTCACCGTAACGCCCTTTTCAATATCGCGTTCGTGTGGTCTGCTATTTATTTACTTTTCAAATCATTCGCGATCACTTCCATACATCGAATCCCCTCTAATAATTGTCATTTATTTAGAAAAATTCATCAAGGCTTCCAAACCTACGAACAGAACACTGGCACTCGCCACCCCTCTGCTCCTAAAGTGAAACTTTCGGACAAGCGCAGCCTTGGAATTCAGCCACTCTTTAATTACGAGGCCGGTTACTGGTATGGTTCTATATCCGTCGGTACTCCTGCCCAGAGTTTCACAGGTGAGTCGTCCACATATCACTCCCTTAAGTTGTACCATGTGAAGCAAATTTACCGCTGCACAGTGGACGTTGACACGGGGAGCGGTGACCTGTATCTTGCTAGCTCCGCTTGCGATAAGTCTTGCAATAAGCATGATATGTATGATGCCTCGGCAAGCTCCACTGCACACGATCTCCGGACACCGTTTTACCTGGAATACGGTGATGGCTCTACCGTCAATGGAACGCTGTACACTGATGACATCACGATTGCTGGGTATACGGTTGGTTTTGTACACTTCACACACGTTATTGCCAACTGACCAGTTCCTTCCATAGGCAAAGAAACAGACACTCGGCGCTGCTCATCATATCAATGGAGACTTCAACGGTACACAGTTCCTTCCGGACGGTCTTCTCGGTTTGGCATTCCCGAGCATGTCAGCATACGGCGATTCTCCTTTATTCCAGACCCTTGTCGCTCAGGGTTCTTTGCCTGCCAATTCCTTCGGGATGTACCTCAGCCAGAATTACTCAGAGCTGTACCTTGCTGGAAGGAATAACAAACTTTACAAAGGCGATTTCACTTATGTCCCAGTCACTCACGAGGTACGGATGTGCGGAGGCCCCTTGATTCGGTCTCAATATTCACACATTGCAGGGCTACTGGCAGACCCAGTTCGAGGCTTTGTATTTCCACAATAAGAAAATTGCTAGTATTAGCGATGCGGTCATCGACAGTGGCACTACTATGATCCTCGGTAACAGGAAAGCTGTGCAGGCCTTTTATCATCATATTCCCGGTTCTGCTCCCTTGAAATCCGGATTGTACAGCAGTACGGAAATATGACGATTTTCTTTTCGTCATTGAAAGATCAATTGACTTACTCTTTCCCAGTTCCCTGCTCGTTCAATTCCAGCATCTTATTCCAGTTTGGTGCTACCAATTTCACCATTCAGCCTGGAACTTCAATATCGGTACCGTGTCTGACGGCTCATCCGACTGCGTAGGCGGTATTGCCGCAAACGATGGCTTTGGTGAGCCTTATGCTTCATTGCGCATCCGTAGCTCATTAGTGATAGACTTCTGGGTTCTTGGTGACGTCTTCCTACAAAACGTATACGCGGAGTTTGACTTTGGCAAAAAGACGATCGGCTTTGCTACCCCTGCTTAATTGCTCCGATTTTCGCGAACCTCAAGCAACTTAGGTTGCGTATATGGCAGCTTAATATTTGCAATGAATGATGATACCCTCACCCTCTCCCAACCGCCGCGGTGACGACGCCCGTAAGAGTTAGCACGATACTTCGAGCACTCCGAGCACTTCCTGGTGACTTCCTTTGATGAGGTAGTTGACGCGAGAGAACCCACGAATCTGGAGGCTCTCATTCCGATCAGGGCTTGTGTACCAACAACCACGGTCGCAACCGCACGTGGATTCACTTTCTTAGAAAATTGTGTGCTATGTCGCACGCTTTACCTCCCACTGCAATGACTTGGGTCTGACATATTGATGCGGGACAGCTAGCGTGGGGTACACCCACGTTGGCACGTTGACTCCCCAACATCTTCGTCGACGTCACTGTATGGCTTCTCGTCATTCGGTCTCGACTATATTGTAATTGTGACTGGGCCTGGATCCATTTCTGCACCGCGGAGTACGTCATCTCGCCAGCCGCCGCTCCTTCGCTTTCTTGCGAGTTTTTGATGTTGACGGATTTGATCATAATTAGGTGGCGCGCTAAGTACAGCAACAAGAAGTTTACGTCGTGAAGCAGACGCTCACTCTCAACACTCCCTCAACCCTCAACCCTTTCAATGGCAGGTGCACCAAGTGATTGCATCTCGCTGGGTCAGCGCTGCGTCTATCTAGCCTTCATTTCCAGAGGATATCGCGCCGGCTGTACCATTTCTCATTGCACAGCTCACGATCGAAGCGCTGGATCATGCAAAATATCATCCCTTTCTGATATGTTATTGTTTCAGTGGTTATGTAGCAACGCTATGGTGATGACCAAAGCATTCAAGTTGGGTCATCGGTATAATGCTACCGATTATTTAATTGCGGCATTGGCTAACGTACTGTACGATAGTAGTCTCGCGGATCCGAGTCTAGGATACCATACCCGGAAAACAGGTCAGTGCGCCACACTGGCAGTTCTTATCTTATTTCTACTGTGCGTTTCTAATAGGACAGATTCCGACCGTCGACTCCCGCGGGTGTGAGCCCGACCAGCCCGAAGTGTATAGGAGATTAACGTAAATTTTCTCTTCTCCTGGACGCTTCACTGGTGGGTGAACCTCACACATACTACACTTCACATACACTTCGCAACCCGCGACCGCGGCCCTCACCATGACTTGGCACAGGCTTTGGCTATTTCCGTATAAATCCTCTTCGTCGTTGCTTAGCTGCTTATCGACGCCAGCCTAGCCTTTCTGAACCCGGTTCTCGGCTGACTTCCCTGTTGACAGGATGTACCTATCCGTTCCCCTCACTGTCGCCGCCCTCTTCTTTTCCGTTGCGGCGACGCCGACTTCACATTCTGGAGTTGCTATACCCCTCACAAGGCGTACACAAGTACGCGACGCCAACAGCATTGTTGATGTCGCGAGACTGCAAAGCAATGTCCGTCACAGCACCGCGTTCGTATTATCTCCCATTTTCATTCCTGGAATCACCTCTAATGATTGTTGTTTGTCTAGAAAAATTCATCAAGGCTTCCAGGCCTTCCAACAGAACACTGGCGCTCCTCACCCCTCTGCCCCCAAAATGAAACGTTCGGAAAAGCGCAGGCTTCGAATCGAGCCGCTCATCACTTACGAGTTCGATTATTGGTATGGCTCCATCTCCGTCGGTACTCCTGCCAATACTTTTACGGGTGAGTTGTCACTCATCAAGTTGTCCTCTTGGAGAGACCTCGACGATACACAGTGCAAATCGACACGGGGAGCAGCGACTTGTTTTTTCCTAGCTCTACTTGCGATAGTACTTGCAAAGGTCATAAATTGTATGATGCCTCGGAAAGCTCCACTGCATACGGTCTCAGGTCTCCGTTTTACCTGAGATACGGTGACGGTTCCGGGGTCAATGGCACGCTATACACTGACGATGTCACAATCGCTGGTTATACGGTCAGCTTTGTGTACGTCGCCCACGGTTTTACGCCATGACCTGTTCATTCCATAGGCCAAGGAACAGACCCTCGGCGCTGCCACTCATCTTTCCGGTAGCTTGACCAGCCCCCATTTCGTTCCAGATGGTATTCTCGGTTTGGCATTCCCAAGCATCTCAGTTTTCCACGCTTCTCCTATCTTCCAGACCCTTGTCGCTCAGTCTGCTTTGCGTACCAATTCCTTTGGAATGTACCTCGGTCAGAATTACTCAGAGTTGTACCTATCTGGAAGTAACAACAAACTGTACGAGGGAGTCTTCACTTATGTGCCTCTCACCCACGAGGTACGAATGTTCAGAGAGGTCGCTCAATTCGGTGACAATATTCTCACGTCCCATTGCAGGGCTTCTGGCAGACCAAGTTCGAAGCTTTGTATTTCAATGGGCAGAAAATTGCCAACACAACCGATACGGTCATCGACAGTGGGACTACCATGATCCTTGGTCACAAAAAAGCCGTACAGGCCGTGTACAATCAGATCCCTGGCGCTTTCCCCCTGGTACTTCGACCCGGATTCTACAGCAGTACGCGACAAGGACAGCTTTCGGTCACAGACAAATCAATTGACTTACTCTTTTCCAGTTCCCTGCTCATTCAATTCCAGCATCTCATTCCAGTTTGGTGCTACCAATTTCACGCTTCAGCATGAAACTTTTAATCTCGGTGAGTTGTATACAGACTCACCCGACTGCCTAGGCGGTATTGCGGCAAACGACGGGTTTGGTGAGCATTGTGCTTCATTGTGCTTGTGTGTCTCACCAGCCATAGACTTCTGGATTATCGGTGACGTCTTCCTACAAAACGTGTACACGGAGTTCGACGTCGGCAATCAGCGGATCGGCTTTGCTACCCCTGCGTAATTACTTCAAATAGCGCAAACCCTTAATGCAACTTTGGTTACGTATGAATCATCATCCTATGATAGTCCCTATGCAGCTTAATATTTGCAATTGATGTCATCATCCCATTCTCTCTCTGAGGCTCAAAAGCCTCTGTGGCAGCAATTCCTTTTGCATGATGATGCGAGTACTTGCTGCGCTTCAAGTCCTCGATCCTTTCTTTTATGCGATAAATGGCTCAGGGCGGGGGCCCAGGGACAACCGAATCCGGAGGCTCTCATGTAATCGATGGCCTGTGCACCATCCAAAGCGGCTCATGACAGATTTACTATCATACGCAGAGGCGGCGGTTCTGTAATGGCCAGAGGGCCAGATTAGGGCCAGATTGAGATTGCGCTGGAAGAGTGTGGTCTTTGGAGTTTTAGTGGATCCGGTGCAAACCTATCGCCGACCCAGACGCACGTCCTATTCGATTCGCAGAACGGGTGACGTGCAACAATTAAAAAGTACACTTATATATAATCTTCATATCTCGTGCTCGTGCCCAGTCGAAAAAATTGTCGGCGGACGCTCTGCGTCTCTGATACTCCGTAAAATACGACTTTATATCGGAAACTCATTGGCTGTCGCCTCGGCGGCCTGTCCCACCGCTTCGGCGTCGTCCTTTAGGCCTTGAACGAAGCCTGACAGGAAACTGCGGGCCTGAATGTCGTCGACGATGTCATCGCGCTTCAAGGAGTCAAGGAGCTCAGAGTAGTACTCGCGAGCGGGGAAAGTATGGACGGGGTCGTCGTCTCTAGTGTGTTTAGATGGGTCCGGGATATCATCGCGTTCGTACAGTGGGGTGCTAACGCCCTCAGAGCGGAGCTCGTAGTCTTTAAGGAGATCTCGGATGTGGCTACCAAAGGGTTCAGGGTCGCGTACGGCACGTGTGGAGACATCGCGAGCAATAACGTCAGCGGTGCCGCTGTGAATACTAAAAACAAATCAGTCAGAGCTACGGGACTATGAGGAGAAGGAACGTACCCGAGGGGGGCACAGAGAGCAGGGGCTGCTGCGGAGGCGGCAAGGATAAGGATGGCAAAGTGTGACGCGTACATTGCGTGATAGAATCAATGGTATGGGCTTGCGCGAATAGGTAAGAAAAGGAATGGCAATTTGGATGAAGAATGAAGGATGAAAGAATTTTTGAGCTGCATACGCGTTAGATCGTTTCATGAGGAATGTACGATAAATGCACTCACCAACCAGTGCCGAAGCGAGAATAACAAGACGGAAGTGAGTAAGAACTGGGGATTCTTTCATCAAATCCTGTCACTTAAATAGGCCATGCTACAGTCGCCGAGGTCAGATATTTCCTTTATCTCCTCTGGCGATGTGATATACGACGTTTCCAGCTCCCACCGTGACCGTGCAACAAAAGCCGCGGATTGCCAGTGAGACCAAGATTGAGACGCGCCAAGGGACACATCTTGGTCAAATCAAATCTTAAATTTTCACTCCTAACCCAGGCTGAAAACAGTTGTCGTTAGCCTTTAGATGAAATCTAGTTGACTCTAGTGAAATTGAAACCATAGCCTGAGATCATATTACGCGGCGGAGCCAAGGAGTCACGGTATTGATCACAGACCAGTAGCAGTCGCACCGAGCTTAAGAGCGCACACGCCTTTTTTGTTATTATTATTACTATCAGACGCGATTTATGCTTTACATTGATATGCCAACTTGGGTTTCCGCGAGCCCGCCGGAACGCCAAGTCTACGGTGAGCTTGGGAGCCCTTGATTTGCGTTTGAAGGGGGTCCTATAACCCCACTATGTCTGGGCTAGTGCTCCTTGAGGGCTGCACCTTCACTCTGCGATTGTTTTACAGAGACATTTAGAGGGGAAGGCGACTCTTTTCAGTGGGAAATCGGGGGCCTTCTAGACCTAACTATGTGCTCCTCATAGTGTGTCAATTTCATAGTGTGTCAAAAGAGGCTTTGTTGGTCGTTTTAACAAATCCGGAAGCTCTCGGTGTGTTCGATTTGGAATCTGAAAATTCAGTTATTCTTCCACAGGACCACATCACTTTCTCTAAGCAACCAGTGTTACTATTCCTCTATGCCACAGTATTTTGCAAGCTACGTGACTCACTGGCGCTTTGCGTTCTTCCAGAGGCTTTTACCCAGACTCTAGAAAAACTTGAATCACGCATCACGGGTGAGCTCTGAACACCATTGCATTCACAGAACGCATGCTCTTTTCATTGCGTACAAGTGGAACATCTTGTACTACGTAATCACGTGTATATCAATCGGCACTCATGCCCGGCACTTGAAAAACCTGTTGGCACACACTAACCGGTCTCCGATACTCCTGAAAACAAGCTCTTCCCCTTGCTCACTCATTTTTCGCCGCATTCTCCACGTCTGAGACGACGTCTTGGACAGGAGCCACTATATCCGAGACGAGGTTATCGAAAAAGTTGCGTTTCAATGTATCAAGGAACTCGGAATCCTCGCGGCCGGAGATCGGATAGACGAGGTTGTCATGCCTGCTGTGGAGAGGGGCGTTCGAGATATCGCGTCCAAATAGTTCGGCACTATCATCCTCAGAGCGAAGCTCGAAGTCTTTCAGGAGATCCCGGATGTCGTTACCAAAGAACCCAGGGTCGCGTGCGGCAAGTTTGGAGGCATCACGGGCTGAAACATCAGCGATGCTGTGAATACCAGTAACAAATCAGCACGAGCTGCGAGATTATCAGGAAAAGGGATGTACGCGAGTGGAGCAGAGAGAGCAGGGACTGCTGCGGAGGCGGCGAGGACAAAGATAGCAAAGTGCGACGTGTACATTGCGATTTAGAATAAATGTGTAGGGGCTTGCGCGAAATGAAGGTAAAGGATTGGCTGAGTGTTGAATGAGTGTTGAACGTTGAACGATGAAAATTCGGGTTGCATACGCGTTAGCACATTATACGAGGGATGGCCAATGAATGCACTCACCAACCAGTGCCGTAGCAAGAGTACAGAGGTAAACAGGAGCTGAGGATTCCTTCATGGAATCCATCTCACTTAAATAGGTAGCTTATACACACACTGGCAGTCGCTGAAGTGGGATGTTGCCTTTGTCTCCTTTGACACAATCTGCGACGCTTCCAGATGATCAGATCTCACCGTGCAACGAAAGCCGCGGATTTCGGATTTTGATGTGCGGCTGTTCGATCCTCGGTTCGATCTTACTTTTCAACTTCGGCTATAAGATACTTGGCGTTAACATTTAGGTGACCTCTAGTGCACATACTGATTACCTGACGTTCTAATGTTGGCACTAGAAGCTGGCACTATCATAAAACTGGCTGGTTGAGAGGGTTGATCCCATAGCTCGTATTACGTGGGGCCAGGTTAGTAGTGCCTGGAGCCAGAGAGCGGTGACGCAAAGTCCTCTGTTGAGGCAAATTTCAACTTCAGCGACCCAAAACATTAGTACTGCAAGAATAGTAGGTGACTGAGCCCAGCTGCGGGCCGCTTGTGACCGTTAATCGGACATGGACACATGCGTCGGCTAGGATATTGTAAAGGGGACTTATGGGACAGATACGTTCTCGCTCCCCTGTCATGTCCTTGGTCCGAATCTACTCGCATTCTTACAATAAACCCGGGATCTCGATATACTTGAATCAATCCCGCGGTGTTCTCAACAACCTTGCCAACCTCGAGCTCCACACATTGGCGGCAACGTAGACGGCCAACAGGAGCTCCCCAACCGTGAAGCACAGCTTTGAAAAATGGCCCGGGCCCAACCAAAGGAGTTCGTGAGCTTCAGCACGTGGCAGCACGCAGTCATTTTGCACATGGTTCTGTACAGCTACGCATGCATTACACCACTGAAGAGGTTGCACACCTGCGACGTTGTTTAATGTCAACGTATACGTAGTCATTTCTGTGTAATACCCACCTTAGAAACTACTTTGCGAGCCACTGCATTAACGATGTTATTCAGGAGTCGAGCCGAGTTCCCAAATGACAGCACAGCACACCAGGATACGACACTCAAATGCAGCTAATTACCGCAGCTAGAGAATTTCACAGATAATTCCGGTATCCATGTCTATCACAGCATCCAACCCAGTAAATTTCGTCTCAGCAAGATGAACGCGATAGTAGAAAAACTTACAGAGCGCCGAACGGTCCTGTCAAGTCACTCGAGAGCTTCCAGATTCACTCGATTCAACCGCGAGTCGGATGAACTGTGCCAGGTATGCCGCATCGCTGACTGTGAGCCACTCCACGATGAGCCCGCGTCTGCGAGCAAGCCCGAATATCTCCGTTTCGGGAGGAGCGAGGGACGGGTGGGTCGTGGGTGGCGGTGCGT
Source organism: Lactarius quietus (assembly GCA_015025155.1). Taxonomy (NCBI): domain Eukaryota; kingdom Fungi; phylum Basidiomycota; class Agaricomycetes; order Russulales; family Russulaceae; genus Lactarius; species Lactarius quietus. The sequence goes on from WITN01000110.1 coordinate 99,528, forward strand.
GCGCGCTTGGTAGCACACTGATTTCATTCTCTGGATCCTCCTCTTCAGCTCCCAGCATTCCCGCACCAGAGGGCAGTATAAGCCACGTATATAGACGCGCCGGCCGCCAGCTCGTTCTCGAAGCGCAGCGGCACACCTGTGATCCTCACCGCGTATGGTCGAATGGTGGCATCAAGTAAGCGTGCGCGTTTGTCGAGATCGCCCGAATCCTCCCTAAGCACGGATCTGGGAGCGGGGGTCGCTGAACTATGAGAAGTGCTCTCCGTTCCAGTCGCCATTCACGTATATCGGCACCTCACACTGCCCAAAAGTAGCGGCTTCTCGCAAAGGGCGCAGTCCAGCTTTCACCAGGGAAAAAATTGTGCGAGGAACTTGCCGTTTGTGAATGCTTTTGATCGACATCATGGAGCAAAATGAAGGGAATGTCCGTGGACGAGCGCTTGAACATTTACTGAAAATTGGACATGTGCCCCGTCAAACAACACGCGAAGGAAGTACTTGAATACTTCTCATATGAAAAGTGGTACGAATCGGAGATGAGGTGTTACGGGGAGAAGAGTGAAGAGAAAATGCCATGTTTGGCGGAGGCATACCGTGGGGGCTCTTGTCCAGGGAGGGGGAAGGATTGGGCAACCACTGGGCCTTACTGTGTGATCCTCCGTAGTGTATCAGAAGAGGCTTCGTAGTCGTTGTGGTCGCTGGTTCTGGGGGTGAGTACGTCTGTGAGCTCGCTCTTCGCCGAGTCTTATCTTATGTAATCTTCTCACCTTCGCCAGGCTTTTTCCGGTATCGCTTTCGCTCCTAAGTTACAATCCTACGATACTTCATGACAAGGGCAAGCGTCTCACTGAAAGAGTTCACACAAATGCAAGGTTTTGAATCACCGTAGCGGTAATAGTCTCCACGACTGATTTGTCTTTAGGCGCTGAGCGCTACTCAATCCAAGGATACACAAGTGCAGGCAATTTGCTATAAGTCGTGAATGTTTCTGGTCTCACTGGCATTTGATGCATTTCCTGCTGGATCTGAAAACCCTTTATTCAATAAACGGGCGACACGCAACAATTAAAAAGCACACGAGATTGTACATAACAAATAATCACATGTATATCTCGTTACTCATTTCTCACATTCGCTGTACCCACTTGTCGGAGGACGCTCTCTGGTCTCCGATACTATAAAAAAATGAGGTCTTCCTCTTGCTCACCGGCTGCCAGTGAGTTTATTCCCCACACTGTCAACACCACTCACGACGGCATTTGACGCCGTGTCGATGCCTTTGAGGACAGTATTTCCGGCGGACTTGAGGCCATCTGCTATGCTGTCGAAGAAGCCACGGGCTCGAATGTCGTCGCCGAGGCCATCGCGCTTCAAGTAGTCAGGGAGCTCGCGGAGTGATATCGCACGGACGAGGTTATCATCTCTGGTGTACTGAGAATGGTTCGGGATATCACGTCTGTACAGTCCGGTACTGTCGTCCTCAGAGCGGAGCTCTAAGTCTTCCAGGAAATCCCGGATATCGCCACCGGAGGGCCCGGGGTCGCGTGCGGCAAGCGTGGAGGCATCGCGGTTAACGATGTCAGCGGTGTCGCGATTACTGCCCGCAACAAATCAGCTCGTACTGTGAGATTAGGAAGAGCAACGACATACGAGAGGGGTGCAGAGAGAGCAGGCGCAGCGGAAGCGGCAAGGGCGAGAATGACAGCGCGCAGCGTGAACATGGCGTGATATATTCAAGAATCAAGATGAATGGGCTTTCGCTAGCGAAAGGAGAAGGATTGGCTGAGAGTTGAACGTTAATATAGAAAGATACAGGCTGCGAACGCGTTAGCTCGTTTCATGAGTGATGGGAGATGGATGCGCTCACCAACCAGTGCTGTAGAAAGGACAAATCGGAGCTGGGTATTCTCGCCTTGAATCCTCATGATGAATAAATATGTCATACAGTGGCTGAGGTGAGATCTTACATTTGATTCGATGGCGACGCTTCCGACTGTATATTGACTCGGAGTGCCACCGTCTTGGCCACCGTCACGGTGCAACAAAAGCCGCGGATTGAGACGCATGAATTTTTGATCCTCAGTTCGATTTTAATTCTCAACCCAGCTGAAAAATGCTTGGTGTTAGCTCTTAGGTGGACTCAAGTACAACTTAACGCTTCCTGTAATCAGCAACTAACCATGCGAAACTTTGGTGTTATGGGCTAATATGGGCACTTGAAGTCTGGAACCGACCGCTTGAGTCCAGTGGGTCCACTGGAACTCATAGTTCAAATTAGTACGCAGCCAGGAGATAGAGTGAGGTCACTCGTTCAGCCATTCAACGAACGTGTAAAGTGCAATGGTCAGCTTAGCAACTATTGTAGTACAGTCTTGAGTACAGTAACAACAGAAAAATTATTTATCACAGCCTGGCTTTAGGGTTTCGGGTTTTTTGGCCTTCTGAAAGCAGCAGATAGCGATCACTCGATAACCAACACTGTAATCGCAAAATCAAAATCAAAAAAACGAAATTTAGAACTTACTCTATGCAGGTGGATGTTGCTGCTGCCAGTGTGGCTCATGCGTTCATGGACCACTGCTGAGCTATTTCAATTGCAGCAACCTGGCAGTTCATCATGAGTCGAGCTGAGTCCAGCTAGTGACAACTTGAATACTTCACCGAATCACTGGTAGCACGTAGTAGCAACTCACGAGCGCGCCCAATTTTTGCAACTAGTAGCCCTGGTAACTATATTGCTGGTTCTATCCAATTCGACGCAATTTTGCCCTGCCACTAGTAGATCTAAACACCTTTGATTCACAGAACGGGTGACGCGCAGAAATTAAAAACCACACGACTTTGTATACTACATAACCACAAGTATAGTATCATGTTGCCTCATTTCTCGCACCCGTACCCACTCGAAAAACTTATCGGCGGACGCTCACAGCCATTGGTCTCCAATACTTCGAAAAATAAGGTCTTTCCCTGGCTCACGGGTTGCCAGTGAATTCAGTCGACGGCACTCTTGACGACCTGCCCCACGTCTTGGCCGGCACTTATTGCACCACTTCCCAGTGCGGTTAAGCCATCCTTGAGGGTGCTGAGAAAGCCGCGGGCCCGGATGTCGTCTACGAGGCCATCGCGCTTCAATGATTCAAGGAGCTCGCGGGAGGAGATCTGGACGAGGTTTCCATCTCTGCTGTGTCGAGGAGGGGCCGGGGTATCGCGTTCGTGATGTCCGGTACCCACGCCCTCAGATCGGAGGGCGAAGTCCTCCAGGAGATCCCGGATGTCGCCACCTGAGGGCCTGGGTTCGCGAAAGACAAGTAGGGAGTCATCGCGTTCAACAACGTCAGCGATGCTATAGACACCAGCAACGAATCAGCCCATGTTGTGAGATTATGAGGAACAAGAGCGTACGCGAGGGGGGCAGAGAGAGCAGGGGAGGCTGCGAGGACGAGGATGGCAATGTGAAACGTGTACATGGCGCGATATATTCAAGGCGTATTCGCTGGCGTAACAGAAGGAGAAGGACTGGTTGAGAGTTGAACGTTAAACAAGGAAGATTCGGGCTACATGCAAGTTAGCACATTTCACGAGGGATGGGCGGGGATTGTGCTCACCAACCAGTGCCGTAGCGGGAATACAGAAGAAGAGGGAGCTGAGAATCTCGCATGGAATCCATGGCATATAAATCCGTACAGTCCCTGCAACATGGTGAGATCTTCAAGCTGCCGTTGTCCCTTGTGTTGCCACTTCTAACAGCCTATTGAATCCCACCGTGCAAGTTGCAACAAAGACCGCGGATTGATGCGTACGGCTGTTCAATATTTCAATCCTCGGTTCGATCATAGTAATTTTCCAGCTGGGCTGAGCCTGAAATACTTCAAGTTGGCATTAGTAGCAACTTGAACTTGGCCTTTAGGTGCAACTTGAACACAAACTAATACTATGTACCCTGGATTGTACTGCCTGAGAGGTTGGAAGTCATCGATCATTGTAAACCGATCCAGGGCAGTGGTACTAGAGAGCTCACGCAAATTCCGCTGTTCAAACGTTTAAGGACCGACGTGCGAAGTTCAACTTCAGTAACTAAAAGCCGAAAATTTATTTATCACTCACTGGCAATCACAGACCACATTAACCTAGTAACGCCCATCGAAGGCGACTCTGCGACTCGGATTTAAGCAGCGGGCTAGTTGTGAGTACGAATCGAATCACATCGAAGGGGAAAGACAGGCACGGCCAGAATGATATGTTCTTTCCCCTTTTGTCGTGTCATCGGTAATCTGTCCAAAGTTGAGTCGATAGCTCACAATAGGAAACCCACTGACAGGTTTTGTTCTGCTTTGAATTGATCCCTCTCCGTTTTTCAAGTTATGTTCTTACTGACCTCGCGCCCCACAAGCCTTGCCTGTCAATAGGAGCTTCCCAACTCAAGCAGAGTTCACAAGTGGTCCAGACCGAACCTATTGGAAATAGTGAACTACAACGCTGTGCATATCCGTGTCACTGTTACACATGGTGCTGTACGGTTCTGCACGTATTATAGTATTCATAAGATGGCGAGATCAAAGGTAAACGTTGCTGGCTCGTAGTCACCATAGAGATGATTTTGCGAGCCAGTATTTGAAGTAACTACGTATGTCTGCTGGGAGTCGAGCTCAGATGTCAAGTGACAGAGCTTCAGTATACGACACACAAGCGCAGCCAATCGTCACATCCAACTGGAGCAACTTATTACGCAGAGAATTCTGTCGTTATCCACGTCTACCATGGTATCCAACAAAGCTAAACCCTTTGGGTAAGTAGCACGAATGAGCGCCAATAGAAAGACCAATGTAGCGGCGAAAGGCCCTGCCAAGCAACTGTAATACACGAACGCAGCCATTCCCCGCGGATGGTAGCGTTGTGAGAAGCATTTCAGTATTTCTATGTCAATACCACGACCCAACCGAGCCACATTCGCTCGAGTAAACAGTACACAACCAGAGCAATAGATCGACAGGACTCTCTGGATCCCTCTCATCGGTTTTCGTGCTTCCTGCGTCGTTGGGAAGTTTGGTCCAAGGTATGAGAGGCTGTGAGCGCGGAGGTCGCTATCTAGTACTCGAAGCGCGGTAGCACAGCTGGCTGTGTACGGTCGAACTATGGCGTCAAGTAGGTGCACACCTTCGCCGCGTCATTCTCACATAAGTGCGGATCTGAGAGCGCAAAAGATTCTAGACCATGAGAAGTCCTCGCTGTTCCAATCATTGCCGCGCGGTCGCGGGTTATAGTCCCACAGACGGTAAGGGGAAGTGGAACGAATCAGAAAGCATGTGGACCTGCCTTAGCCGACTTCAGGCTGGTGATCACCATTATCTGGTGCTGCAATCATATTCAGTCGTCGTGCTTGAACACAGCTAGCAATAGATAAGCATCAGTGCACGGCGCTTCCTAATCAAGCACGGACCTGTTACCAAGGGAGCAGTACCCGGCCTTGCCAGGGAATGTACCTGTGTGGCATAGGTCAACCGAGAGAAGTGTAATGGAACGCACCTCGAAACCGAGAATACCATCGAGGTCGCCACAGGAGTGGACTCGATGACTGCCTCCCGTAGATAAAGAAACGCGGCTCGCAAGACGTGCCAGACTGGTACAATACCACTACAGTACCCACGTGGAGCTTTGGCGCGAACGTGTTGCCAGCCCAGAAGTGGGTCCTGCTGGAGAGCGGAAACCGACTTAAGCAACAAGGAAAATGTGGTGACTCGGAAGAGAAAGACTTACATCATCATCGTATCTGGGCGGCCAAATCATGTGCTCAGCCTCTGTGTGATCACCCTCATCCACGCCACTCTCTTCGGGCGCACGGAGATCGGAGACTCACGTGCTGAAGCGTCCATACGGGTGGGCAGGACCCGCCGGGTTTACACAACCAGACGTCCCGACACACGTGGCGAAAGCCGTACTTTGAGGGAACTGCACGTAGGAATCGTGGTTCAAGCGCGCGCGTCAGCAAAAAGGTGGTGACGAGGAAAGGGACCTTATTAATAGAGGTTGGATACGGTAGGATTAAATCTGGGAAGGGTGTGTAACACGAAGAACAAACGACGCACCCTCGGAGGTCACACACATGGTCGCACTTGTCATAAAATGCCTATCATTAGTACGCATTGTGCCGAGACCAGTCGAGGGTTGAAGCCACAAGTCCCAACATGAGTGAAATTTAAAAAGAAAAGTACCGCCCGAGATAAGAGGGGTGAAAGAAAGGCGAAAGTACCAACGGAGGAAGTTGAGGTTGAAATGCTTGAGTCTCCCCATCGCCGTCGCTTACGGCATACCTGTTTGCGCCACCTCATTTACCCACGGTCTCGTATTCCCACGACGTTGCCACTTACACCGATCTCGCATTCCGACACCTCCCACCCTCACTCACACCTTCGTTTCTCGCTTAAATCCATTCGCATTCGCACACCCGACGACTCGAAAGATATAGCCACGCCTCTGTAACACGTTCCGTCTTCCTCCGTCCACCCCGTCTCTGTCCTCTCACCCGTGGTCTCGCCAAGCTGGCTGGTCTACGTGCAGTGAGGAACGAGAGGAAGCATAGAGCGGATTCTTTGTGTGAACGCATGACGGGGCAAGTTTTAGGGCTCTCCCGTTCATCTTTTCCGTACTGCCACCTGTCTGCCCGAATCCTCCACTGGTTCGAAGACCAGAACACTTTCTTTTTACCCGCCCGCAACGCCCAGTAATTATTATATTTTGCTAGCTACCGACATACACAAGAACTAACACGGAGAGCAAATAAGTGGCTCACAAAGACTTACGAGCTGTCGAGTCGCTCACTCATCGATCTCACTGACCACGCTCCCTGCTTTGTCCTTGGCAGAGTGCGTGCGCTGCTTACCATGCCTTTGCCTCGGCCCTCTTTGTTTTGCGTCTCGGACTCCAAGTGAGTCACTTCAATCATCTCTGCATTACCTTCCTTCTTACTCCCACACTCGGATATCGTTCTTATATTTCGGCGCTCCTGCCAAGAAGCACTGCTTCTTGGCGAATACACCAGTACTCGATTTCTGTTTGACTGAGCTTGTTTTCCCCAGAAGATAGGTTAGCTGAGGGCACTCGAAGTTCACGCTCGCTTGTGCTCCATCCGTCCTCTTGTTTCTTCCGGCGCGCATACGTGCGCACATGAGATGGGGAGGCAATAAATACTACCCTCCTTTTATCCCGCAGTACTTTGTTCCTGTGTTTCATCACATTCTCTTGATGCCTTACCCTATGCTCTCCGCACTCTGAGTCTAATACTGCAGCCCCCCATTTCCGCTCCGCGCCAGCTCTGTGTGTGGCGCCCATCGCTCCAAGTCCTTAGCTCTCCACGCCACCTCTGTATACGGTATCCTCTCTGCGAACACCTATAACCCTACGCCGAGGTGCAAGAAACGGCTCTCCCACTCACAAGTCTCTCCCCCAGGTTGCGAACAGGAGCAGTCCTGCGTGTGCGAGGAGAGGCCATCTAATTTACTGAGGGATGAAAACAATATCTACGTTCTGCCTGTGGATGTCAAAAGAGTCCCACGAGTTATCATAGTTGTGTCTGCTGTCACTTTTCTTCTGGGAAATCGAGTATCGAGCTGGCGATCTCGAAGCGTGGGCCAGACTTTCGTTCATCTTCACGAAATCGTTTTCTCAGGCCCTAAAAGTTGCGTAGTAGATGTAGTCGATCATGCGTGTCGAAGAACAGGGACGTCAGTAAATTGGTGATATGTACATGTTGATCAAATCGGGGGTACTGCGTTCTTAGCCCCACAGCTGTTACTGCCTCTAGTCGAGCTCTTACTCGTCAGCTTGTCTTATGTAACATTTACTTCACTGTTGCCGTACTAAGTTATATCGCATTGGATAGACGCGGCCCCATTCGCGGACGTATACCTATCACAATTAGCCATAGGCTCTATTTTGCTTCCACTGGGTGGGTGCACACATTATTCTATTACTTCCCTTCAGGGATATACCTACTTCTCACTCACAAATACGGACTTTTGTCTCGTGACCGGCTTTGTATTATATACTGCTCCGGAATAGAAATTAATTCAAAAAAAAAAAAAAAAGATAGACGCGGCCCCCATTAGTGTGAAGATAACATAGTAGGGCTTTGTTTATTCTACGTCTCGTCTCATGCTCTCCATATTGTACTGCTTCTATTTGGTACACGTGTCTTGACGCGTGTTCAAAACGAGGTGTTAGCCCACAGTTTCCCGCTTGCTACAGCCCCCGAGACGTGGCCGTTGAAAAGGGTCCACTTTGAATCGGAGTCACAACTTCCTTTCGTCCCCCCAATAGCTACTGTACATTCCGATTCTCGAGTGTTTCAACTTTTGAGCACTATGTATGGCCGATGTACCAAGTAAGCTCACGACATCGACTTGGCCCTCCCGGGCTTGTTCCGTACTTTCTATATCTCAACGCCGCCGCATTTTTTAACAGGATCTATCAAGGAAATTGATTGCTACCTCACACAGTGTCAACATCTTCTCTCCATACTATCTAGATCTGATCCTCGTCGCCTTCTATTTCTTGATTATCTGGCCCGAAGGCGACTAGAACGATTCCCGTTGTCGAATCAAAGGGAGGATCTCGAGGTGGTGGCAGGCGTGGCAGACATGTTTGAAAACGGGTGCGCTCAGCCTGAGCAATGCCTGAGAAGCTCGCCCCTCTGCAGTTGCACACGCGATATCAGTCAACGAAATGTGTGGCATGTGTGCGAATTCCACCTCTGGTTGCCCAGTCGTGGGAGTAGGTTAAGCTGGGATTTCGACGAACACAAGGTCGATAAGCGAAAGGGTGATTGATAACCGAGAGGGTGACCATCAGACTGAAGCGGCCTGTTCACAACCCTTAAGGGTTCCCACCGAGAATTCAGTAGATGGAAAAGTTGGTGGAGTTCTATATTCGTTTGATGATTTGATCAACTAGATAAATAAGAGGATCAGAGTTCAATAATCGGTCAAAGAATCACACTCAGGAAGTTGAGCATTGAAATCGTCAAGCTAAGAGAAATAAATTTACAAACGAGTAGATGCAGTGGTTGAAGACGGCAGCAGCTCGAGCCTCAGTATTGTGGATACATGTCAGATACACAAAAACTAGGAATGACCAAAAATCATCTTGTATTTTTGGCAAGCCGCACTCTTCTCATTTATGACACACGGGATCCCAATACTTGAACGGCCTACGAGATGTCCACCAGCCACTGGCATGCCGCTACTAATACTACGAACGAAATCAGCCAGCATTGCGGGATGACGAGGAATAACAGCATACGTGTTAGGGCCTCCAGTACAATCGCCGCTGCTTTTATCAGAGCATTCTCCATCAGATAAATGGTTCGGATGGTCAGGTTTTATATCGCGGGAGACGGCCTCAGCTGTGTCGCGACCGCTGAGAAAAATAAGCCGGTACTTCGGGATCAAGAGCAATAATAGCGTACGACAAGGAGGAGGGTACACAACTATTGAGGATCCCCGGAGCGATGACCCCAGGATTGCATCCACTGTCAGTGTCGGTAAAATCATTTCCAGGGATGAAATCGTGATCAACAGTCCTAGGCATGTCGCGACTCCTGAGAACGAATCAGCCAGTACTGGAGAGTAGAGAAGAAATAACGGCGCACGTGATGTGGTCACGCTGTGCTAATTGTTGACAGGCGGCGGTGTTCCCATGAGCGCAGTAAAATTGAGCCTTAGACTCCCCAATGACAGGGAGGTCGCGAATACTAAGAAAAAATCAGCCGGTATTGCGATATTAAGAGGAATAATGGCGTACGCGATGGGAATAGAGAGGACAGGAACAACAGCGGAGGCCGCGAGGACAAGAGTGGCAAAGTGCATCGTGTTTAGCAGAATTAGGGAGCGCGACGAATGAAGAAGGGATGACTGGGAGTTTGAACGTTGAGCTAAGAGGAATCGGACTGCACATGAGTGGATGGGGCACGTACGAGTGTGCTAAGCAACCAGTGCTTTAGCAAGAACGAAAAAGTGACGGTGAGTAGGAGACCAGCTGAGGATTCTTGCATCGAAATCATGGCGATTAAATACATTCTACAGTCGCTGAAAGTGAGAGTACAGCCTTGTCGTGACTGCCTTTGATGTGAGCTTCTTTGATGCGAAAGGACGACACATGTCACACATTGATGCCAGTTGGGTACAAGTAAATTACAATTCAATCACATCATGATTGCCTATCAACTCACTAAAAAATGATTGTTCGGTGAACTCGCTGTTTTGTGAATAGCCGAGTCTCAGGCTGCGATGCACAAGCGCTAATATCAGAAGTGTGTTGCGTAACTTACGTAGAGTAACTTACTTTTTTTTTTTTTGGAAAGTGCTTTATTATCGGAATCTAGTAATACTAAATTACTGTAATATTTGCTAGATAGCAGGAGAAAATGGGAATCAGCCCTATCTAGCGCGCTGAAGCCGGGTCGCAGGGATCCAGGTGAGAGGAACAAATGCAAGTGATGCACATCCCTGGTGGGGGATAGTGTGGGGCTCCGGGTATGTTACCTTTGGAGGGGACGTACTCTCCTACCCACTAAAACCTCTCCGTTATGAATCCAGTCGTGGGCCTAGTGAGGCGGAGTTCGTCTGTAGGGCATGTGCCCAGGTGCATGCCTTATTGTTTGTCTGTTTGGTTTTGTTTGGTCCCCTGGTGGTGGAGTGAGTTGGTGGACGGTGCCACTGGCACAAAGACAGGGTGCTCGAGATTAGTTTTGACATATGGTGTGTACATTGGTATCTGTGATAAACATGCCTAGTTCTGCAAGGTGATTGTGGCAGGGTTGCGGTTGGACCATTGGAGTGGTGTTGTGCGTAGCTTGTGCTGGTGGATCCAGGTGGCTTTGGTGATCGACATTCAATGCAGCTTTCGGCACACTGTACAGTGACAATATGTGAGTAATCAAGGCCAGTGGGGCATCTTTGTAGTAATCGTGAGTGGTTTGAAACAATTTAACGCAATGTGTGTGTTGGTGTAGCGTTATCACTAAACGCTTGTTCGACTTGAACTGGTCTGTGACGTGATACTCGAGTATATGGATGAATCTTGACTGACATGGGCAACTTAACTAAGTTGCACAGCCACTAGGTCACTTGGTAGACACTAGGGTATCCCGAGGGATAAGCTTCAATCGATTGATTGGAATAACGCGAAGTAGAAGATGGAAGGAATAGAAGACGACAGTGATGATTCAAGAAGACCAAGCTGGAGAGTCTTGGTCTTCACTACACGACTTATATACAGTTACACGCTGGCTTTAAAGCGCAGCTTGGAATACTGAACCCTAGTACAACTATCCTAGTAATGAGTCACTATCTATCCTGAAACACCGGTGAACCCAAATGCCGGCGACGCGTAAGTGTCCATGACTAATAAGGGCTTACTATCGTAGTCATAACCGAGTAGTAAGCATCCCAAACTCCGAGACCTCGTAATGATGATGATTATCAGTCCACGATATGTCAAATCGTGACATTACCCCTTTTTCAGGTAGAACGTCCTCGTTCAAACACCCAGGGAATAATGGTCGCACCTCGACAAATCGAAACCTCTTGATCCATGATCCGCTGTAGTCCATTAGCCTCCTCCAGCCGACGCGTACACTTCCTGACTTCATTACCAACTACATACTGCTCATTTTCTAGAGCAGTAATGCGTTCCGCCAATTCGGAGTACCGACTGGTGACAGCCTGGTATCGAAGGACCTCCGCCCATAGCGACCGATCAGGGATCTGCCCCATGGCCAAGTCGACCCCTTGGCGATCACCAAAATCCTGTCGCAAGTACTGCAATTGGTCATGCGTGTAATGGCGGTCGTTATCCACGTTATCGAAATCAGGAGCGGCGTGGACTTCACCTTGTTGGATCTCCCCTCCCTTTATCATACATCCGTATACAATGGGGTTGTTGCCAGGCATCACGTGGATGTATTTGGCAACCGTGATATGACCGTTCTCAGTCATACGGAAGTTGATGAATCTAGGGGGGATATTTAGTTCGAATCCATCAGGGGCGTCAGCCTTGTCTCGAGCGCATTGTTGATTGGCTGGAACTCCGCCTCCCCAGTAGTCAGGGAAGCAAGGGCTTTCTTTTGACGCTCCCACACCAGCTCTTCTTCCTCGCTTCATCCTCCTCGGCACAAGTGGTATCCCTTCATCCTGGGATGTCGATACTTGGCGGGGATTTTGATCTTCTTTGTCCGAATCGGACTCCCGAGCTCGGAGGGTGGCATGGATGTGAATACCCCAGGACGTCGCGGGGTCCATGATGACATTGGTAGGGGGGTCGACGTTAATATATCGAGGCGTTGGCGGCGGAGGGATTTTGAGGGGGTTGTTGTTACATGTACAGTTGTAGATGAGTTGTCCGCAGTCGTAGTGGATGTGGGAGTCGTCGGCGTCAGAATGGCCTGGACATGACAGGGCGGTTTGCTTACAACTTCCACAAACTCTGACCACGTCACTGAGGTCGGAGCCACTTGGAATCTTGATAAGCGTTTGTGGAACAAGGAGATTCTCGACTCGAGTAGGAGCTCCCTCCTCCACCTCCGATTGGTCTTCCTCCAATCCTCCAGTATCGTGTCCGCATACATCAGGGGTTTCGGGGATGACATCCCCGGGTTCGATGCATCGGAAGGCAGCGGCGACTTCGGCATAAGTGGGTTGAGTAATGGTGGGAAGATGGTAAGATTTTTGTGAAGTGGTGGAAGTAGCAGTGGGGGAAGTGGTCATTGTTCGACGAAGGAAGAACTGATGTGCTTCATCCAGTGAATGGCCTGTCTTTATATGTGAGGGAGTAGAATTCAATGTCCGTTTGAACTCAGCTAAGGCGTCAGGGGCATGTACGTCAGTGGCGTTGACCCACTGCGACTCCAAGTCTGGGTACCCCTTCCATTTGATGAGGAATTGTTTGCGCCTTGTTCTGCCGAATTGCCGTTGGTCTAGAATCTCTTCAATTTCATATTCCTCTTTGCCATCGATTAATTCAGGGGGAGGTCTTGGGAAATTTGGTCCATGAAAGGAAGTCTCTCAATAGGGGGTGAGAAGATCAATGTGAAACACGTCATGAATGCTCCACTTGGTGGGTAATTCCAATCGATAATTGACAGGAGACATCACCTGGATGATCTGGAAAGGTCCATGTCGTTTGGGCGCAAGCTTGGCACTTGGCTGATGCGTCCTCAGGTGACGTCCTTCTAGCCATACACGATCCCCAATTTGGAATTTGGGCGTATCTTTATGTGATACCCATGACTTCTGGGCTTTGATAATTTGTTTTTGAGCATGTTCCCGTGTCTGTTTGAACTGATCAAGGCGCAACGCCACTTGCGGCATAGGACTGGGCGTCGAATTCCAATCAGCACGAGGATTATGCCCCATCAATAGGAAGAATGGAGACTGCCCTGTGGCTTCGTTAGGCCAATTGTTATGCGTGAACTCTGCTATTGGAAGATAAAGATTCCAATTGTCTTGTCGTTCGTTTACCCAAAAGCGGAGATATTGTTCGAGCCATTGGTTAGTTCGTTCTGATTGTCCGTCTGTACGAGGATGGTATGCGGTGGAGATGTTCTGTTTTATCCCAAGTTGTTTGCATAGTTCTCTTGTGAACTTGGACGCAAATCTGGGATCTCTGTCGCTAATGATTTTGTTTGGTAATCCATACCGCATGAACACATGTTTGATGTACAACGCTGCTGTTTCTTCTGCGTTGATCTCTTCATTGCAAGGAATGAACACAGATGCTTTGGTACAGTCATGATCAGTGACGATAAGGATCGAATCGTAACCCTGTGCAACAGGTAGTTTAGTGATAAAATCGAGAGCGATAGTCTCAAAGGGCATAGCTTCCGGTTTAGGGTATATGGGTTGTAATGAAGCCCTAATAGGGCGATTATTGATTTTGTGTCGTTGGCATTCCGCACAGCCTCTAACGTATGCCAATACGTCTTGTCGGATTGTTGGCCACCAATAGTATCGTTCTACTATTTTGCCAGTTTTACTTATCCCTGGATGACCATATACTGGGGTGTCGTGATGAGCAGCAATAATTGATTTTCGCTCTTCACTTCCCTTGGTGATTACTCTTCTGCCCTCTTTATACCATACCCCATTGATCCTTTTCAATTTGTGTGGATCTACCCAAGGTTTGATAATGTCTTCGTTTTGTTCGTCTTTGTGGTTGGTTGACCTCATTTCTTCTACCGTGATTGTTGCAAATGACTGATTAGGCATTCCTGTACGGTGGGCGTTGCTGGTTCGTATGAATATTTTATCAGGTAACACCGTGACATTTTCATTGTCTTGTTCCCCGTGATCGTAATTGGGTCGTCTTGACAATGCATCTGCTCGTCCGTTTGCAGTCCCCTTTATGTGGTGAATCTCGAGATCATATTCCGACAATTCAAGTACTTCCCTCGCAACCCGTCGACTGATCTTTTGTGGTTCTCTCCAATACCGCAAATTCATGTGATCTGAGAATACTTTGATTTTATGGGGTGATCCCGCTAGTAGAGGCCTCCAGTGCCGTAACCTTTGACTATTGCTAATAGTTCAAGGTCGTAGATGTCATAATTTCGTTCTGCTGTATTGAGGGTTGCGGAGTAATAGCCTATAGGATGTCTTTTGCCATCAGTTTTCTTTTGGAGTAACACTGCTCCCACCGCGAAACCTGAAGCATCTACTTCCAATTCGAATTGATCTTTCAATACTGGATGTGCCAACACAGGTTCACTTGTAACCCGTCTCTTCAATACTTCAAATGCTTGTTGTTCCGTTGAGCCCCATTGCCATTCCGTTGTTTTCTTCGTGAGATTGTTTAGTGGTTTGGCAATTGACGCAAATCCTTTTATGAATAGACGGTAAAAATTGCAAAAACCCAAAAAAGATCGTACGTCCTTCACTTTGGTTGGCGTTGGCCAATTTTTAATGCCCACGATCTTTACAGGGTCCATACGTGTTACCCCTTTTTCAAGGATTACCCCCAGGTAATCAAGAGATGTTGAATGGAAGGTGCACTTCTCCGGCTTGAAAAATAGGTCGTACTTCGCAGCTATTTTTAGCACATCCCGAACTGCATTGACATGGTCAGTAATATTTGTTTGGGTGGCGATACCGATATCGTCCATATAAACCCGAATGGTGGTCCCTTTTTCGTCATGCTTTGCAATCGTGTCCCGATATATGTGATTCATCATGGTTTGGAATGTGGCGGGGGAATTGGTTAGTCCGAAGAACATCACAGTGGGTTCAAAAAGTCCATATGGCGTTTTAAACGCCGCTTTATGTTCATCGCCTGTGTAACGTCCCGGGTCATAGTAAGTATCTGACCTAACCCATAAGCGATGGGACGTGATCTAAGGGGGCTCTTACTGTACTGATGCATGACTGATGGTTCGCTTACTGTACGATTACTGACGGATGACTGAAGACTTACGAATAGCTGACTGAGCACCAGTGGACGATTACACAGCAGATAGTAGTAGTGGCGTACCAGTGGACGATTACCCAGCAGATAGTAGTAGTGGCGGTCTCGCTGACGAAGGCGGATCGCGCGTTAGTGTTATAAGGAAGCTATCGACTGATGTAGTCGATAGCTTGGATTTCTTGTATCATTCTCAACTTGTTATCAGAATCCGCGTTCTCTCTCATCCTTCGGGGTCGTGACTCATTCAGCTGAGTAATCAAGCAAAGACTCCGTCTTCGAGCGTTGAGACGACACTCTGCCTTCGCGCTAGAGTCAAGCATTCGCTAAGTCACCGCGTTCACCCCTCTAGTTGCCTAAGTCAGGCTCACGTGCTGCTCGCACGTAACAGCCTGCCTTGATACGAATGTTATTGTATCCCCACCGTACGTCGAGTTTAGTGTATATATGTGCACCGCTAAGGTCTTTGATGAGGGTTTGAATCAACGGCAATGGATAATTATTGCGGATTGTGAATTCGTTGATTCGCCGATAATCCTGTACTGGGCGTAGTTTTCCGTCCTTCTTTTTGACAAAAAAGAACGGAGAGGCGTACTGCAATTTAGAGGGTCTGATGTACCCTTTGTTGAGTTGTTCCGTGATAAAATCACGTAATGGTTTGTCCTCCAATTAAGAGAGTTCATATATAGAACAGTTGATGTGATCTGGGGCATTGCTTTTGAGTTCAATAGCATGATCCCATTCTCGTGCAGGGGGAAATCGGTGAGATTCTTCTTCGCTAAAAACTCTTTTGAAGTTGTCATACTCGTCCGGTATTTGAGTCTTTTCTTTGGGTCCTGCGGCTATGGCGAGATCAGTGGCGGCTCCTTTGATAGAGCTATGCTCCCCTAATTTTGCGATAATATTGTCTTTTGCAACATCCGAAAGTAGACGAGCTACTACATTGATGTTGACCTTGGGATGGCATGATTTGATTACAATTGGTAACACATTTTCATCAATTGTGCCATGTTTCCAACTGAATTTTGGTTCGAAAGTGCTGAGCCATGGATATCCAAGGAGGAGATCTTCTTTTCCGATGTCCGCTAGGAGGAATCTCATTTTCCTGACAATTCCTTTGTCAATATCTGTAGATCGACAAAATGGGTGACTGATCCCTTTTTGTTTAGTGTGTCATCGATATTGAATAACTGTTTTGGGTTTGGTAATAAAGCCGCGCCCAATCCCATCCGTTTCACAAATCGTGGATTTATGAAATTGTCTGTTGCTCCAGAGTCTACTAATGTTTTTATGTCGGCCTTGTTGCTGCTGGTTCGGATTGATACTGGAATTCGCATAGAACGGAAGCGAGTTATGTATACAGCATTACAACGTAGAGCCCTCACCCAGGCCGTCGGGTTTAGGCGTCCCCAAAATCCTTGTTTCCCATCAACTCCTGCATTGCCATAGCCTTGAACTCCTCGGTTTCATTAGCCGCAGTTCGCAGCCAGTCATTCTTCCTTTCTTCTGTGGTGCGATTATCGGCTACCATTTGAGCGATGTGGAGATCTTCTCCTGTCTCAGAGCGATCATCCACCACTTCCATGCCCCTAGAATTGCTAAAGGGTCTTGGTGGATTCCGTGGTTGACGTGGCTGGGAACAATTGCGACTGAGGTGTCCTTTCTTTTGACAATTATAACAAATTACTTCCCTGAGATCGGGAGGTTGTCTTCTTCGCAGAAATCCTTCGCGAGGTTTGAAAGGTGGTTGCGAATTATTGAGATATGGTCTTGGCTGTGCCAATACATCTTCTGCATGCGCTAACCGTCCTCGGGCTCTAGCTCGATCAGCTGACGTATCCATCGCATCTGGATGGCGTCTGAACTGTCTCCAATTGGTTTGAGTTGGTGGAGATGGTCGAGGTTGTATTTTATACTGATCAAGTTTGTTCTTCAAATGGAGATATTGACCTTGGCGTTTAATGGCTGCCCTTTTCCAATCCTCATAGTCTGTGGGATTGTCGTGAAGGTAAATGGTTTCTTGCAATTTGTTTGGCAATCCATTTGCAAATAGATCAAGGACCATTGGTTGATCTATATTGTAGCCAGCATATCTGACCAGTTGTTCGAATTTTGCCACGTACGCGTCAATATCCCCTCTTTCCATTCTGATCCCCTTCCTTAGTTCTGTTTGCGCTTTCTCTTCCTTAAGAGTATCTGCGTATTGCCTCATGAATGATGAATGGGTGTTGTACCACAACCAATTGTCAAGAGGGTCCCGTCCATTAACGTCGACCTGGACTCGTAGCCAGGCCACCATTGATCCTACCCATTCGGTTACAGCGGTTCCTTGGATGTAGGTGAGAAATAACATAGCTTTTTGATATGGACTGCGCATAATAGAATGGGTTGAATTGATTCCTTCATATAAGCTCCATTGCATCAGAAATTCTTCTGCTTTTTCACGGTCACCTGCGAAGACCGCGGTGGATTGCCGCAAAATTTGTCATGTGCCGCTTGTAAGGGTGCTTGCGCTGCTGGTATTTGTGCTGGCGGGACTCCGAAAGGTGGTCCTGTTCCACCTCCTCCTCCACCATTACCTCCCCCTCCTCCATTACCTCCTCCTCCTCCTCCTGCTGGAGGATTTGGGTTAGGTGCTTGATTTTGAGGGTCGGTAAGGGCTCGAAATGCCGTGACCGTCGGTGCTACTGGTGAAGCAGTAAGCGAGTAAGTTGGTTGTGCGGATGAACTCCCCGTAGTCGCCTGAGCTTGAACATGAGAAGTGAGGGTTGCCATTGCTCCTAGGCGTAATGTTTCTGTAGCGATTGCTAAATTGACTCCTTGTTGTGATGGAGACGACGATCTTGCTCCAAGAGATGCGTTACTCTTAGTACTTGGTGATGGGGGTGGTGAAGTAGATGCTGGTTTGTTAGCGTTTATATTTTCCAACTCTTGTAGTTCCTCTTGTGTGAGTTCGTTGATGTAGATATCACAATCTAGATCTTCTAAGGCCGTTCGGAAACCTTCCCACTCTCCGTCGCCTCCGTTTGGTGGTTGAAACCAGCGGACTTCTACCCAAACGTATTGATCGTAGACGAACTCAACTGCAACGGATCGATTATCCGCTTTGCTCCTTGCGTGATATCCGGTAGTGCCTGTAGTGGTACTATACCAGTATTCTGTATTCTTGCGAAATCTTTGTGGTACGTTGTCAGCGCCTCTGTGCTGAAACCAAAAGTCGTCACAGTTGCGACAACGTTCTCTTGTAGTTTCTGATGACGCCACGTTGAAGCTTGGTCTTAATGTAGCGTTATCACTAAACGCTTGTTCGACTTGAACTGGTCTGTGACGTGATACTCGAGTATATGGATGAATCTTGACTGACACGGGCAACTTAACTAAGTTGCACAGCCACTAGGTCGCTTGGTAGACACTAGGGTATCCCGAGGGATAAGCTTCAATCGATTGATTGGAATAACGCGAAGTAGAAGATGGAAGGAATAGAAGACGACAGTGATGATTCAAGAAGACCAAGCTGGAGAGTCTTGGTCTTCACTACACGACTTATATACAGTTACATGCTGGCTTTAAAGCGCAGCTTGGAATACTGAACCCTAGTACAACTATCCTAGTAATGAGTCACTATCTATCCTGAAACACCGGTGAACCCAAATGCCGGCGACGCGTAAGTGTCCATGACTAATAAGGGCTTACTATCATAGTCATAACCGAGTAGTAAGCGTCCCGAACTCCGAGAACTCGTAATGATGATGATTATCAGTCCACGATATGTCAAATCGTGACAGTTGGGGGGTAACCCTGCCCGGTGTGGGAAAAACCGCCCTGGTGGTGGTTGCGGTTCAAGCCTCATGTAGAGTACTATCCTATTACACCTTGTGCTCGGAAATCGATAATCTTTTTTTGTATCTTCAACAACTCAACGTAGCTACTTCAAATTGTACATAGTAACAGAAAAATATACATCAGATGTCATAGTATTTTTATTTCCCTGGCTTCTGTGGTCTTTCAAAAGGCAGTCGACATTCAAAATTGTATCACCTCTTGCACGCTTTTGTCACGCTTTTGTCACGCTGATTAAGCGTTGGCATTTCGGCATTTGTGGCGACTGTCTGCACATGTCGAAGTCAAAACACGGAAAGCTTCATGCTGTGCCGAGATGCCGGCCATGACTGAAAGAGGAACGCGAAATCAGTCACACTCAAGGTCACTTTTGGTGAGTTTTAGTTCTGCAGCTCGATCGCTGTAGAATACTGACTCTAAAATTGAGATACATAGTAATTTACAACCGTTCTATAGAATCTGCCAAAAACATTTGTGTGGAAGTACTGCGGTTATCGGGGTCTGGGGGTGAGGATGCCTGTGTAAGGCCAATACATCGGAATTATGATTTTTTTGTAGTCGTTGATTTGGACCGATTTCCCTTTTTATATATGATCTCATACCCATGGAACCTACACTATTTACTGTTTTTTATTTGAGAAGAATAGCTACGGAGAAAGTACTAAAATCTTCGAATCTTCAAATGTGTGCACAAGGTGTAACAGTGCACAAGGTGAAATAGGATAGTAACTTACTCTGATATCCACTACAGTACTCTATTACGGCATAACATGACGCGGTTGAATTACTGAAGAAAATACAGTAGTAAGCAACGAGTGCCTGTAGAACAACAGACTCAGCGCCTACCAGACCTGAAAGTCATTTTTTTGTTCCCCATCCACAGGTGGATCAGCCCTCATGCATACCATTCAATTCATTTGACTGCACCGCTGATGGGATGAATAGCGTCTAGCATTCCGCATGGTATAATGCCATAAGTGCTGCTTTCTCCGCATGCTAAGGCACGTGGCCCGCAAGCGGCGGCGCGGATGCTCGGAGCTAGCTGACGTTGCTCTCTATGCCTTCATCACCGGTTACCGAGCTTCCCATGCCGAAGGGCAGTACAACCCACGAGTAAGCTAACGCGTTGTTCTCCGTCTCGTGTTCAAAGCGCACCGGCACGCCTGCGGTCTTACCTGTGTACAGCCACACAGCAGCATCAAAATGGCTGCCGCGCCGCTCGTCTACGTCTTGCGAAAGAACGGCCCTCGGAAAGTAGTTGCCGGGTCATACGAATTTTGCGCCGCCCCATCAGTCACTGTGGATGTCGTCGCTGTCCGGTCTGTAGTTCCACAGACTTTAGAATCAGTGGATCCAAGCAAGAACACACGCGACTAGTTCATTCCGGGCTGGTCATCCGAGTTATGCCGCCGATGACGGCCAGTCGCCAGTATTGAACGCCGCACGGCTTTTCATAGCCCATCGGCACACTGCACTCACTCAGCATGGGATCAAGGGTGTGAAACTGTAGCCCAGTCTTCAATAGGGAATGGATCGATGCAAGTACCAATGTGGAGTTGTCAAGTGTAACTTTTTGTGAACGACTTAATCGGGTTCACAGCCAGTCGACATCTCAACACATTGCGGCGCGAACAAAATGAAGGGGATGAGCACGCGCTAGCGCTGGTAAAGTTCCTGAGGACTCGACATATGCCTAGTCTAAATGGTTTTCAGCCCACCCAGCAGATATGTCATCGACGAGCACGCGGTGGATAAAGAGGAACTCTGGAAGGCTGAGGCTGAGGCCATGCATAGTTGGTTGATACACATGGGCACGGGTTGACCGGTCTCAGATAGTTACATGCTCGGAGGCAACCAAGTCGATGTCAATATTGCAGTCGAGCCCGCGTAACAAGGGAGGGTCAACGTAAACGCGGGTGTATCGACCCATGAATGGCATGAGCGGACTGGCACAGATGAAGAGATAGAGATGGACCAAACGTGCGTCGAAACCGAGCACATCCAGGTCGCCGAGGTCGCAGGCAACTGCTTCCCACGTGCCCAAAGCCAGAGTCGCAGTATAAGCAAGCCATCGCCCACGGGCAGACTCAACCAGCACCAGGACTCTGTGTGACTGCCTCAACACAGGCTTCGCAGGTTTTCTTCCGAGAGTACAATTCCCGAAGCCCCACGTGCTCCAGCATCCAGCCAGACTCGCCTGTAGCGCGAACAGAGATCTCGGTGCAGAGCGACGAAGGACGTGAGGGCGTATAGCGCGGGATCGGGCACCTGTGCGGCGTCAGCTGAAGGACCCCAGCGCCGGAGCCGCGAGAGCTTTTGTGGAGCCTCAGCAAGTGGGAAAGGCCGTCAAAGTTATTATCTCTGCACATGTAGGAACTTCATGGTGTGGTAACCGTCTACAGGCCTGTGGGTAGAATCAGATCGTCAGACGCGTCTGCAGATGAGCGCTGCGACAAACGCCTTGCAGCTCACCTAGTGGCTCCCCCCTCAGAGATAATGCACCAGGCCATACCCGTTGGCAAATGTCCAGCTGTGACCACCTACAAGACGCGATACAGGGAGGATTGGTAGGCTATAGTTTGATATCAGGAAGGTCTGAAAGGTGAAAGGAACCTCGAGGGTATGAACAGAAGTCAGAAGTCAACTAGAGAAGTCGGTATCAAAATGTTAGACGGAAATGCTGTGCTCGAAGCCGCTCTCGGGATTACTGGTGGTAAACTGAACAATTGCGATTGTTCCGTGCCGACGAAACGAAAAATAGCTCATAATCAATGAAAAAGTTGGACTTGGGTGGTCGGTATCTAAGAGGTTTGGCTGTTGTGTCCGACGGGATCTGACTTACTGTGTGGAAAGAAACCTGTGAAAGAATAAAGAAAGATAATCGTGGGGACGGTTCAGATCATCGCGTAATGAGTGAGGTTGAAGTGACGACTCAGACGAGCTTGAATGAGCGACGACGCGGCACGTGCCCATCACTCTCCACCATCCATCCCCAGGATATCAACTAGTTCTCACCCGCCACACCCAGTAATCGTACTTCGGGATCGATGATGAGGCCCATGTCTTCCGGCCCTCATCAGCTTTCTCTGGAAAGGCCCCGCCTGGCCGTCGCGACCTCATCTCGGAGATATGGGCCACTCGGGCCCTCATCCCCGATCAAGAAGCACTTCGTGCTTCTGCCCAATTTCTACGCAGTCTTCCTATCTATTGATACTCCCAGACGCCGGCATCCCCCCTCCTCGCATGTGAGAGCAAAGTAGTGACAATGACCTCGAAGATCAAGGCCTAACAGTATCGATGTCACGCCAAAGGAGGTGTGTGCCACGGTCGGAGAGGTTTACTTGGGTTCAAGCCAATGTTGGGAGGGTTCATACACATGACTGGATCGGATACATCAAGCCAAGAAAGTACAAGCAACAATCAATAATAATATTGCTCAATGATTTCAGGGATCGGAGAGTCACAACCACATCCGTAGGTACAAGTCATAAAAGCCCGGTCAGCTGTCAAGGATGCCAGTGGTCGGTGACAAGCACTCTTTTTCGAGATTACTAGCGTCCTATACAAGCACAGTCAGGCCAGTCCGGGCAGCTATCGGAACCAGAACTGGAATTAGAGCCATCGCTCTGGCGGGCAATAACCTCAGATGCTGCGGCTGTGAAGAACAAATCAGTGGGTACTGCGAGATCAAGAGGAACAACAGCTTATTTACCGGCCTCCTATGCAAGCGCCGTCGGGCCCATCGGGGCAGCTCTCTGAACCAGAAAGGGGATTAGACCCGTCGCTCTGGCGGGCAATAACCTCAGAGATGCTACTGCTGTGAAGAACAAATCAGTGGGTACTGCAAGATCAAGAGGAACAACAGCTTATGTACCGGTCTCCTATACAAGCGCCGTCAGGTCCGTCTGGGCAGCTCTCAGAGCCGGAACCGGTACTAGAACCACCGCTCTGGCGGGCAATAACCTCAGAGACGCTGCGGCTGTGAAGAACAATCAGTGGGTACTGCGAGATCAAGAGGAACAACAGCTTATGTACCGGTCTCCTATACAAGCGCCGTCAGGTCCGTCTGGGCAGCTCTCAGAGCCGGAACCGGTACTAGAACCACCGCTCTGGCGGGCAATAACCTCAGAGACGCTGCGGCTGTAAAGAACAAATCAGTGGGTACTGCGAGATCAAGAGGAACAATAGCTTATGTACCGGTCTCCTATACAAGCGCCGTCAGGTCCGTCTGGGCAGCTCTCAGAGCCGGAACCGGTACTAGAACCACCGCTCTGGCGGGCAACAACCTCAGAGACGCTGCGGCTTATCAAGGACAAATCAGGGTTCTGCGAGATCAAGAGGAATACTGTAGCAGCTTATTTACCGGCCTCCTCCTATACAAGCACCGTCGGGCCCGTCCGGGCAGCTCTCGGAACCAGAATTGGAACCAGAACCATCGGTCTGGCGGGAAATAACCTCATAGATGCTGCTGCTGTTAAGAACAAAATTATCAGCGGGTACTGCCGAGATCAAGAGGAATAACAGCTTTATGTACCGGCCTCCTATGCAAGCACCGTCGGGCCCGTCCGGGCAGCTATAGGAGCCAAAATTGGGACTAGAACCATCGCTCTGGCGGGCAATAACCTCAGAGATGTCGCGACTCCTAAGAACGAATCAGCGAGGGGAGATTAGTAGAGAAATGACGACGCACGGCGTAATGTGGTCACGCTGTGCTAATTGTTGACAAGCGGCGGTGTTCCCCTGAATGCAGTAATATTGAGCCTTGGACTCCCCAAAGACTGGGAGGGAGCGAATGCTAAAGAACACATGAGCTGGCGGCATTGCGATATGAAGAGGAATGACGGCGTACGCGATAGGAAGAGAGAGGACAGGAACAACCGCGGAGGTCGCGAAAACAACAACAGTGGCAAAGCGCATTTTTGTGTGTGAGAGAGGTACAGTAGAGAGCACTACGATAAAGAATGGCTGAGAGGTTTGAATGGTGAGCAGAGGGGAAGCGGATTGCGCATGGCGTAGTAGTAGATGATGGAGCACGTACGAATGTGTGAAGCAACCAGTGCTTTAGAAAGAACGAAGAAGAGGGCAGTGAGTACACCAGGCGCTCAGCTGGGGACTCTTGCATCGAAATCCTGGCACTTAAATACAATTCTACAGTCACTGAGGTGAGATTACGACCTCCTTTCCTCTTGATAGGAACGCAAAGGACGACACGTTATGATGAGCTCAAAATGTTTATTGGTGAAGAGCCAAGCCTCCACCTCAGGCTGTGATCGGTGCACAAGCGAAGCCAAGTGTGTTGCGTGGATCAACCTGCGCAACCATCAGCAGATTTCTTTCTTTTCCTTCTTATTTTTTCTGATGGATTTACCCGGCGTAGTACAGTACGTTGCGTCACCAGATCATTCACGACGAAGTGGGTTAGTCTATACGTGACTAAGCAAATTCAATAGCGGAGTCACGGACTCTTCCATCCTGCAACTCACTGTCTGTCCACCCATCTCTGCGAGCCACTTCTTCATCACTCGCCACTGCATGTTAGTCTTGTGCACGTTAATAGTTAGCAATAGATAGTAGTAAATAAACAGCTTGCATAGAGAATGAGCGGAAGTACGAAGTGCTTCAAGTTCTCGATCGGATGTGGAGCTGAGGGGTCCAGTCTGGGGTCGTCTGAGGCGAGGTCGCGACAGCCTGCTTGAGGCAGACGGGGACCTTCTGACCCTCGTCAGAAGACATGGACCTCGATACCAAAATATTAGGCGCGGCGGAGTAATGCGGTAGAGTCCCAATATTCTATTTACGGCATGCTATAGTAAATAAGCAAATAAACAACGAGTGCAGTAGCACCACCAACACAGCGCTAACCCGCTCCCCATAGTCACTCCAGAAATCATTCGGCACTTCCCCACCAACAGGCGGTCGAACCTCACGCGCACGCTCACACTCCTCGCCTCACCCGTCAACGCAGGCAAGACGAACAGCGTCTGACGCATCGCATCATACACGAACGTATCTCCCTCCTCCTCAAGTCCCTCCACCACCATCCTGCGTCCAAATACAAGTCCCTCCGGCACGAAAATCTCCGTTTCTCGCGCCTCACAACCAGAACAACACTCCTCAGGCGTCGTCGTCGCCCACGAATACGCGAACGCCCCAGTGGCCATTTCGTATTCGAAGTGTAGGGGTGTGCCGGCAGTTTTGGCTGGGTAGGGGCGCACGACGGCGTCGAGTATACGTGCGCCTTCGTCGAGAGAGTGAGTATCTTGCGTGAGCGATGATGGGCGGCAAGCGCGGGAATTGCTGAACCAGGAGAAGTTCTCGCCGTTCCAGTCGTCGCCGCGCGCGTCGTCGTTGTCAGGATTATAGTTCCACAGCCTGTGATAAGAGGGTTACTTAGAGATTGTGCGCTTTGTCAAGGGTGGAACGCACGTGAAGCCGATGTTCGCGCGCTCTAAGCCAGTAATCATAGCGTCCATCATACGCCGCTGCCACGTCCAATCACCGTTCTTGAATGCAGCACCGCGGTTCATGTCCATGGTACACCGCACTCCCCGATTATAACGGGTTTCTCGCCGAGCGAGCGGTGGCCGGCTTCTACGAGGGAACGGATCTGGGTTGCGAAGTTGTCGCGTGCGCCTTTTTGGCCCCAGTGGAATGTCTTGAGCGGGTTCGCACCCTGAAGGAGGACGTCTTAGTATGTTGCGGCGCGGGTAAGTTACGGTAGGAGGGGAGACGTACGCGCGCGAGTGCTTGGACGTTTACGGAAAATTCGCCGTGCGCTTTGTCGAACAATACGCGTAGGTCGTACCTGGAGAGCTGTTAGACGAGACGCGGCATTCAGAGGAAAGAAGGCGCCACCGACCAATGGGGAGCAAATACCATATTAGCTGGTTGGTGTTCTGATGTCCATGAGGGTGGACAGAACTAAGTTGCCGTCCGTTAGTCACGAACAACAGATCAAAGTGAGTAGAGAACTCGCCGCACCTCGTTAGGTATCGGCTCTACGAAGATCATTTTTTCATGGCCGCTTCCATTGGCTACAGCGCCACGCACACGCGTAGTCCACCGCTTCAAGAACGGATAATAAAAATCCGTATACCAATCGACCTGCGCCACCATCAGTCGATCATACCCCTCCCCCAGCCGAGAATGAATGTATGCGCACCTTACGCCCGGTCACTGGATTATTCACGAAGTATTTTTCAGCGAGTACTACGCCGGCGTTCTTCGCGTTATCCCACTCCCAGACCCCATGCATCTCCCACAGATCCCGGCCGCCCGTCGGTCCGTCGTCACGCCAGGCCTTGCGACCATGAGGGTTCAGGAGCGTTTTACCAGTACGCCTCGTGGGCATCGGGAACGATCTCGTCCAGCGGTCTACAGTAGTCGGATGACCCGCGCCAAGGAGGAACGACTGGAAAGCCGAAGCTGAGGAGGCCGAGGCCAAGTCAAAGTTAAGTGGTTGATAAGCGTGTGGCCCAGGTGACTGGATCGCGGGATGGGTGTACGCACGTACGTCACCCAAGTGGAGGTCAGTGTTGTAGTCGAAGGCGTGTAACGACGGGATGTCGATATATCCGCGGTGCGGCTCGTTCATCATCTGTACGCGCGTGTAGTAGATCGACGAAGAGAGACGGGGGTACAGCGAACGTACCTCGAAACCGAGTACACCTTCGAGATCGCCGACGGCGCGCGCGACAGCCTCCCACATATCTAAAAACGCGTCTTGCAAGAACGCTGTACCGGTACCCCATCGCGCACGCGAAGCTTCGGCGCGAAAGTGTCGCCGGCCCAGAAGCACGTCCTGCAGAAACGATGACAATCTAACCGACAAGGGAAAGATGGGGACGCACGTCATCGTCGCGGCTACGAGCTTCTGATATCCGCACGGCCATAACCCCCGCTCGGCCTCCGTGTGACCACCTCCACGCACGCCGCGTAGCCATGCCGCGCCGCTCTCCTCGAGCGCGCTGAGGTCAAAGCCTACATGCTCGAGCGTCCATGCGGGCGCGCCGGACCCGCCGGCGTAACGCGACCAGACGTCCTGGTGCAGAGCGACGAAGGCCGTAAGGCCGTACTGGGGGAATAACGAGAGGACTGCGCGCAGGTATGATAGGTAGGCAGCATCGTATATGCCACTATACGTGGTATTTTAGCGTACGTGTCGGTTGACAGGAGGGGACGAAAACGTACGGCCTTCGTGTCGACGGCCTCCCAGGTGATGAGGAAACGAACTTTATATGAAGGAGTTGAGAGTGTGTTGAGCGAAGAGTGAAACGACCCACCGAATGTGAGACCCCAGCGACGAAGCCGCGCGAGGTGCTGCGGTGCCTCCTCAAGCGGGAACGGCCGTCCAACGAATGTTACGGTCTCAGCGCCTGCAGGGAACGTGGTGTGGTCGTCGTTGACAGGGCTGTAGAACGTTAGACGCGTCTGCGAACGGCTGATACTACGAACAACTCACGTCTTACAATTCCCGAGAGGTTGACACCACGGAGGTTACACACGCGGCCATACCCGTCAACGAAATGCTTCCGTGGTGCGGATTCCGCCGGTTGTATCCCGGACCAGTCGTGGGCATAGGATGAGCTGGAGCCGACGACATACGCAGGGTCGCGGAAGGGTGATTGATCGGCTGGGAGTTGGCTGTCAGACACGAGTGAAAGTTGAGGTGGCATGGTTACGGACCTCGAGGGTGCCAACGGAGGATGCATTAGAGTCTATGGAGAAGTCGGTGTCGAAATACTTGATGGAAAGGTTGCGTCCGAAGTTACTGTCGGTGGCCTTGATGGTGGTAAGACTTGAGACTGTTCCGTGCCGACGAAAACGAAAGATGAGTCGATGGAGGAGTT
This sequence comes from Lactarius quietus, assembly GCA_015025155.1. Taxonomy (NCBI): domain Eukaryota; kingdom Fungi; phylum Basidiomycota; class Agaricomycetes; order Russulales; family Russulaceae; genus Lactarius; species Lactarius quietus. Next base: position 127,667 of record WITN01000110.1, read on the forward strand.
GGACTCGGACATTGTGGTATAATATCTAAGAGGTCTAGTTATCGTGTCCGACGTGAGGGAAGAAGAAAGAAAGAAACTCGTTGGGCGCTCCTCGTATGAAATTACAATTGCGCGTCTGGCTTCGGTGGCACCAGCCCTGTCTGGCGATCCCTCACACCCTCTCCCACCGAACTCATTCTAGCTAACTAGTATTCGATTAAACAGATATAATCTGTTTGGGACGAAGACGAATTTCTCGAACCAGAGGATGTCAAACGGACCATTGTCCAGATAACCTGTTACTATCTTGAGCCCTCGATATGGCTCGGGACTCATGCGATTATCTACAGCTGTCCCCGTTATGTTATTGTTCGATCTGTTTGTCATAAAGACGCGGGGTGATGAGACCATTGTACTTCGTCGCGAGAACTTCCGCACCAGGGAGGAGGCAGACGTGATTCCGTATCTGCCTTTCGATCATGCCGTGATCAAAGTTGAGGCATCAGCATATTACAGACACACGCCCGAGTTCACCCTCGCGCGCAGGTCTGTGCATACATATGGTCTGACTAAGAAATAGAGCCTTGCCGTTGTGCGCCGTGAATGAAGTACAGCTTCATACGACCCGGTGTCAGGTTTATATGCCCAGCACAGCGTATTTGACCCTACAAGTATGACCGTATGTGTGTAGCACATACCTTGCTACCGTCCTGCGCGCAATGGTGGACTCATTTTCCACGGGAGACACAGGAGAAGTAGGTCTGAGTCCACGAAGAGCGACTAAGCGAGACCGTCCGAATAATCTTGAAAGCGAACCTCTATATGGCCCTTGGACGATCTCTGCGGACCGGTAGGACCGTAGTAAACACGTTTTACAATTGAGCTCGATCTCTAGCTTTTCTTTGCCATTCAAATAGTGTTTCTCCTTCTCGACGAGACCTCAGCTTTATTGGCTCTATGCTTATTCATACCGTACTGATTGTGTATTTAGTGGGTGTACTCTACGACATTTTCAAGTTCCAACGTTTCTCACTAGCAGCCAAGCTAGTGGTAACTTATCCATCAGAAATGCCGCCCAGAGGTCCCCCAAATGAAAAGGAGATATTGAACAAAGACTGAGCGCTCATCGTAAAGGAACGAAGCATAACTGAAGGCGATGGGATTACGATTGCGCCTGGTTTCGGTGGCACCGGCCTTGTCCGACGATGATTTAAAGTCATTCAAGTAGATTGATTGCCTTACACGTGTAGGGACAGATAATGGACACAGAAAACTCACAGAAACCAGTCCCTCATACCGGCACAGCACCCCTGTTGACCCTGCCCTTCTTTTAGCACGGCCCATGCCGAACGCAACCTCCCTTCCCCTGCCGCCCAGTAGCTCAGAAGTTGGTGAGTGCATCATCTTTTACTTCTTCCCTAATACACCGCTGACGTTCACCCAACGAACCCAAGCACATGCCGGAAGCGGTGACATCGAAGACGGGGGCAATCACAAATATGACGACAACCACATGGTGAAGGCGACAGGACTCAATGCGACGAGGATGGCGATGATGATGGCAGGTGATGGCGACAGTGACGAGGAGGTGGTGATGGCGGCGGCGGCACCCTATCACAATGTAGCAACCTGTATCGTTGTTCTGAACACACTTAAATCTTGATGATTGCGTCCCTAAAAAATAAGCCGTGCGATTTGTGAATATTAGAAAAGAAAAGTTGTGAATCTTTGAGCGTCACTACCATACGGGTCGAGGCCCAGGGTGAGCGCTGTGAGCCCGTGCAGTGTCACAGGGAAGGAGCGAGAAGGGGAGCGCGCTACACGGGCAGGCAGGTAGGCGGAGCACTCGAAGATAATGCAAATATGAAAAAGGTTGTCTGCATAGCGTAGAAAGTGGGCGGAAGTACGAAGTGCATCTCGATCGAAAAATGCTGATGGGAGGATGCTGATGGGAGGGATAGGCACGTGCCGCCTGGTTCGAGACCTCACTTCGGCATAGGCCGGGCATAAGTTTTTGCTAATCCTCGCTTATCGCTTCATAAATAAATCATGGCATCAAAATAGTTTATCTCTCAAACTCAAACGTGCAATCTGTACGTAAACAACCCTGAGCCCGCCCTCCAACACCTCCTCATGCCCACTACCCTAACATGAACAAGTAGTCACAGAGTAACAATATAGGGCCCATTTTGGGCCAAGTGGGGGGTCCAATGGGGGGCAAAAGCGGTGAAGTGCTGAGAGGAGACCAAATGAATGGAACTAAAAAACTGGTCCTAGCTTGGGTTAGGATCGGTGAGCCCAGATCGAAAAAGAGTGGTGAGCTCAAACATACGCAACAATTAATCGGAGAGTTACTGGCGAACACATCACCCCAGAGAGGGGACATTCAGAAGGCCACAGTGATGGCCCCTGAAGCAGAGATAACCGTATGGCTCAACCATTGCCGACAACGCAGCAGGGAATGGAAGGTTAGGTGACAGAGCAGGTTTGTGTGGGCAACGCCAACTTGAAGGCGACTTACAACCCATGTGTGGTGTACCGCGTCCCCATGGCCGAGAGACCATGACCCCCAAGGGGAACGCCCTCGACCAGATCACCATAGCTTCTAAGCGCCGACTCGGAGACGGCAGCTCTACAAGTGATGGTGGTAGTACGAGTTCTAGGGGGGTTGCTTTCACATCCTTCCCATGTGCCTTGTTTTATAGTAAAATCTATTTGTGTTATGACAAGACTCGGACCAATGGCATCGGTTGACAATTTTACGCAAGATTTTACGCCAGCGCCTTGCCGGCGCCGTCCTACCGCCATACCTTCTCGAGCCCATGCTTGAGCCTCATTCCGAAGACAGGGTGAGATGGCCGTCACTGCGGAGCAGTGGGAAATGAAAGCTAATAAGTGCGACTTCAAGGGGATGGCAGTTCATGCAATGTCGAGGCGTGTTTTGTCACTTTTGTGCATGTCAAGTTCATCGTGACAGCGACAACGTGTTCACACATATTAGGACGCGACCGGGTGACACTTCTGGGCACAAAATTCAACATGAAGTTACACTACACTCTGAGTCGTCGTATTTACTACGGCATGATTGTCTGAACTCACGGTGGCCTTTCTAGCTAGTAACCTTGAGCATATCAGCGGTGCACACGTTTGCCGTGTACATGGAAATTTTATGCACAGCACTTGGCACCAAATTGCAATCTGGCGCACACACTCCACACGGAAATGGGTTGACTGTGACTGTTGTATTGTCAGGGCGTAGGGTGAACGCACACATCGGATGTACATGCGGCGAGCTTGTTAACCACCCCAAACCTTGTTTGATCAATTGGTGACATGTCTTGCATGCTAGCGCCCGTTCTATATAAGGATAGCATAAGCCGCCCCATTTCTTCCACCTTTATGCACCCTGAAAAGTCACGGTAAGTGGTCTCGCGCTCTGCCTGGTACAGGAGGAGACAGCTTATGTCGTGGATCTCCCAATAGACATACCCACACCTAGCACGCATCTCCCCAAGTTCCCCAACCCGTTAACACAGGAAGCGAACGTCTTGGAAAATGTGGGGAAATGGTACACATTTCGCACGTCGCCTGGCTCTCGCTAACTTCGTTCCTTTCTTGGAAAGTGACGATCGGGAAGCTTTCCGACAAAGTGCTCCTGAAGATATTTCGTTATTATCTGGATGCCTCTCCACTCCGTTGGCCTACGCTTGTGCATATATGCCGCAAGTGGCGACGCATTATTTTCGTGTCTCAGCGAGCTCTTCACCTTCGACTATTCTGTACTTATGGGACCCCAGTTTTGAAGACTCTGGAGTACTGGCCCGCCCTACCTATCGCCGTGAACTTTGGAGGATCCCCGGCGCTCGATCCCCCTGCCCTCGAGGACGAGGACAATGTCGTAGCTGCACTGAAGCAATCTTGTCGTGTTATCTCTATCAACCTCACTGTCACAAGATCGCTTCTGGAAAAGTTGCCCTCAATGGGGGGGGCATTTTCAAAACTGGAAGACCTCGTTCTCCTGTCCCGAGATGGCACGCAGCTGACTCTGCCCAGCACTTTCCGGTGGAGCCCACGCCTCCATATTCTTCACTTGACCAGAATCGCTTCTCCCGCACTCACGCGGCTTCTTTATTCTTCCAAAAACCTTGTAGATCTTCAACTTCACGAAGTTCTCGAGGCTTGGCGTATTTCACCAGCAACGCTTGTGAATGCCTTATCCCGAATGGCCCAACTTCAATCACTTTCGCTCCATTTCCTTTCCACTGATAATCACATCGACTTTCCATCCCAGTCGGGGGAGCGCATTACACTCCCTGCTCTCACCCGTCTCAATATTCGAGGAATCGAAGCATATTCAGAAGGTCTTGTGGCCAGAATCGACGTTCCTGGTCTCAAGGATATGGAAATCACATTCATTGATAAGCATATCTTCGACGCGCCTAAGCTTCGCGAATTCATCGGCCGGATTGACATTCTGAAGTTACATCATCGAGCAGATATTCTATCCACTGAGAGTGCCATCTCCATTTCCTTAACCCAGCCAGGAGCTCCTACGCACCTTAAATGGCAAGTACTTTGCAAGACATTCCGCTCGCAGCCGTTCTTTATGGCTCAAATCTGCACTAACTTTTCGGCTTTCTTTCTTGGTGTGGAGGATCTACATATTAGTACGGGACGTCTATCGACTGCGCAAGACGGCAGCAACCGCGGACAATGGCTAGAGATTATTCGCCGTTTCAGAGGCGCAAAGTGGCTCCATGTTGCTGGCAAACACTCGACATGCGTCGTGCGTTCTTTGCAACTATCAGACGAGCGGCGCGAGCCCATGCTACCTTCCCTGCACAAGCTCTACATACAGGAACCTGAGACGCATTATGAACCTTTGTGGGAGGCCGTAGTCTCATTCGTACACTTACTCCGGCTCTCCGGTCGTTTCATAGCGGTGGAATATGAAAGAGTCAATAGACTCCCTGGAACAGGTATAACATATTCTGTGTGCCCCTACAGCGCTAACTTATTTTGAGCAGGACCTAGTTACCAAGCGACGATATCGATTGAGATGCTCTCTGACGATGTCCTTCTGAATATATTTCTTCACTTTCTGGATGGTTCTTCACGGTTTTGGCCGACTCTTGTACACGTGTCCCAGAGGTGGCGACAGATCATCTTTGCATCACCTCTGGGTCAAGTTCTTCAACACCATCATGCGTACGGAATGTCTGTGTTGAAAACTCAGGATCACCGGGTCACTCTGCCTATCGCCGTGAACTTCGGCGGATCTCCGGCACTCAAATCCCCGGCACTCGAGGACGAGGACAATATCGTGGCCTCATTGAAGAAACCCAGTCGTATTACTTCTATCAGTCTCACTGTCTCAAGCTCGCTTCTGAAAAGGTTTTCCGCAATAAAGTGGCCATTTTCAAAACTAGAAGACCTTGTTCTTCTATCTCGAGATAGCGTGCAGCTGACCTTACCCAGTCATTTTCAGTGGGGCCCACGCCTCCGTAGACTCGACTTAACGGGCATCGCCTTCCCCGCATTACTGCAGCGCATTTCTTATTCCGTGGGCCTTGTCGATATTCAACTTCACCTTCTCAAGGTTTCTCATACTATGGGAGGGTTATCACCCGGGGCATTCTCAAATGCCTTGTCCCGGATGCCTCAGCTTCAATCCCTTTCACTCCGTTTACCTCCCACTGCATTTACCATCCCCTCATCGTACGGGGAGCGCGTTCTTCTCCCTGCTCTCACACGGCTTAATCTTCGAGGATTCCCCGGGTACTTGGATAGCCTTGCGGCCAGAATCGAAGCCCCTAATCTCAAGGATATCGAGTTCACATTCTTCGAAAAGAGCATCTCCGACGTACCAAAACTTTGCGAATTTATCGATCGGATAGCAATGCAGAGGTCACATGGTCGAGCGGATATTCTATCCACTGAGCGCTCCATTTCCATTTCCTTAACCCAGCCCGGAGCTCCTTCTTGCCTTAAATTGCAAGTACTTTGTAAGACAGAACGCTTGCAGCCGTTCTGCATGGCTCAAATCTGCACTTGTTTTTCGGCTTTCCTTCTTCACGTGGAGGATCTGTGCATCAGCACGACACGAACATCAAGTAAGCAGGACGACCGAACACGCGAACAATGGCTGGGGATTATTCGTCGATTCGGAAGTGTGAAGTGGTTCCATACAGCTGGTGAGCACTCGACAGATGTCGTGCGTGCTTTGCATCTATCAGACGAGCAGCGCGAGCTTGTTCTACCTGCCCTGCACAAGATTTGTATACGCGAGCCTGTGCTGCGTTGTGCGCCTTTGAGGGCAGCCATAGAACCATTCATCCACTCACGCTGGTTGTCTGGTCGCTTCATAGCGGTGGAATATGAACGACTACCGAACGGTGGGACAGGTAAAGCGTACTCCTCATGCCAGCGCCCCACGCTAACTTGTTCTGATCAGGACCTTTTCTTCTCAAACGACGTTTGAGATGCTATCCGACGACATTCTTCTGAATATATTTCTTCATTTTTGGAAGGCTCTTCACGCCGCTTTGGCCAACGCTCATACACGTGTCCAAAAGATGGCGACATATGTTTGTATCACCTCTGAGTCTAGATCTTCGACCCCACCCTGTGTCTGGAATGCCTTCATAAGTCCACAAGACTTTTGGTCTCGCCTTCCTGTCGTGGTAACCTATGGAGGTTCTCCCATCCTCGATTCTCCCTTCGCGAGGACGAGGACAATATCGCGTTCGAACTCATGCAGTCTGGCCGTATCAGCTTTATCGGACTCACTATCACAAACTCGCTCCAGGTAACATTTTCACGGTTTTTGGAATCGGAAGACCGTGTTCTTCAGTCCAAAGATAGCGTGCATGTGCAGTTCACCCTGCCGAGCTATTTTCAAGGGAACACCCGCCTTCGTACACTTCATTTAGCTTTGGTTGTGTTTCCCTCAATCCTACAGTATATTTCTTCCTTCAGACACCTTGTCGATATCGAACTTCACCTTGACGAAATCTCCAGTATGGAGAATTTTTCACCCGAGGACTTAGCGAATGCCTTGTCCCGGATGCCTCAGCTTCAATCCCTTTCACTCGCTTACCTCCCACCACACTTTCCGTCCCCTCATCGTCCGGGGAGCGCGTTCTTCTCCCTGCTCTCACACGGCTTAATCTTCGAGGATTCCCCGGGTACTTGGATAGCCTTGCGGCCAGAATCGAAGCCCCTAATCTCAAGGATATCGAGATCGCATTCTTCGAAGAGAGCATCTCCGACGTACCAAAACTTGCGAATTTATCGATCGGATAGCAGTGCAGCGGTCACATGGTCACGCAATATTTTATCGTCTGAGCGTTCAATTTCCATTTCCTTAACCCAGCCCGGAGCTCCTTCCTGCCTCAAATTGCATGTACTTTGCGAGGAATTACTCTCACAGCTATTCTACATGGCTCAAATCTGCGCTTATTTTCGGCTTTCATTCGTCGTGTGGAAGATCTACGCACCAGTACGACCGAGCATCGAGTAGAAAGGACAACAGAAACCGAAGACAATGGCTGGCGATTATCCGCCAATTTGGAGGTGTAAATGGTTCCATGTGGCTGGTGATAATTCGACGGACATCGTGCGTACTTTGCAATTATCAGACGAGCGGCGAGAGCCTGTTTTGCCTGTCCTACGAAAAATCTGCATGCGGGAGCCAGGGCAAAGTTCTGCGCCTTTGAAAAAGGCCGTAGCATCATTCATGCGCTCATGCAGGCTGTCCAGTCGTTTAATAACGGTGGAATATGAACGACTGCTAATCTACCAGCTTTGTCGAACAGGTACGACTTGAACAACATATGCCTAGTGTCAGAACCTCATGCTAACTTGTTTTGAGTAGTACATATTTCTCATATAGCAACGACTGAGGTGCTCTCCGACGACATTCTTCTACACATATTTCTTCATTCTCTGGAAGATTTTCGCATTTGGTTAACGCTCGCGCACGTGTCCAAAAGATGGCGACAGCTCATATTTGAATCCCCTCTGGGCTTAGATCTTCGACTCTTCTGTACTTACGGAACGCCTGTGTTGAAGAGACTAGACTGTTGGCCGCCATTTCCTCTAGTCATCGACTATGGAGGATCTCCCAAGCTGGCTCCTCCTTCCCCCGAGGATGAGGACAACATCGTGGCTGCACTGCAGCAGTCTGATCGTGTTAGCTCTATCAGACTCACCGTTCTGATCACTCTCCTAGAAAAACTGTCAATGATCACTGAGCCTTTTTCGGAACTCGAAAAGCTCGTACTTCTATCCCAAGATAACATGCAACTGCGCCTGCCAAGCACTTTTCGGTGGGGCCCTCGCCTCCATAGTCTTCACGCCACCAGAATTGCAGTCCCCTCAATTCCACAGCTTCTTTTACCCTCACAGGAAATCGTGGATCTTCAGCTTCACGAAATTCCCATCGCTGGTTACTTTTCCCCAGAAGCATTCGCAAATGCCTTGTCTGGGATGACCCATCTTAGAAATCTATCACTCCATTTCATATCCCTCCCTCCACGCCGTAACTACCTCCGCTTGCCTCCACCGCCAGGGCAACTCATTATTCTTCCTGCATTCGCATCCTTCAAATATCGTGGAACCAGCAAGTACCTGGACAGTCTCGTAGCCAGAATTGATGCTCCTGTTCTTGGGGATATGATATTACGCTCTTCAGCCAACCCACCATGGACGTGCGCAACTTGGCCGATTCATCGACCGGATAGAAGTCCTGAAGCCGATTAGTCGAGCAAACATCCGAATCTCCAAGCATGCCATTTCCCTCTGCTTTACGCGACCCCAATCTCCTAGACGTCTTGAGTTGCGAGTTCCGTCCGAACACTTGGATTGGCAGTTGTCCTCCATGGCCCAAATTTGTGGCAATTTTTCCCCTTTCCTGTCACTTGCAGAAGACCTAGATATCGAATCAATCGAACCACCCACTGGCACGCATGGATGATGAACAATGGCAGACCTTTTCCGCTCCTTCACCAGCGCTAAGGACCTACGTGTGACTGGCGAACTTGCGACAACCATCTTGCAAGCTTTGTGTCAAGCTGATGGAGAGCGCACAACTATTCTTCCTGCACTTCGCGATCTTTGTGTACCGGAGCTTAGGTCGGCGTATGAGCGTTTGTGGGAAGCTGCATCGTCATTCATATCCTCGCGCTGGCCCCCCGCCACTTCTGCGAATGTGTCTCAACCATCAACGACCTTCCCAGTGGTCTGCCGGAATGAAGTAATGTCAGGTGTCCGACAACAATACTTCTGCGGCTTCTGCAGTTCCAGCTTCGCAGAGCGGCAGGTGCTCAGCTTCCACAGCAACAGTCACCTGCCTGAGGCTTGAACCGCGTCAATGGAGTGGAGGACCCAGAATCTCGAACAGCGGGTAAGAAGAGAGGCGGAGGCAGAACGAAGCATTCTAATCTTGTAATAGTAGTGTAATTTAGATGTGATTTGCCTTAGCAGACATCTTGCGGACTACTTCAAATGGCCCTTGACGCTTGGAGGATACTAATGGTTAAGTTTGTGAATATTAGCTTGTTGCTTTCCACGCTCTCCGAATTTTGGTTAATTCAAAAAAATCCAAACCACACTCTCGGTTTATCAATATCAGAAAACAACGTGAGATCCCCGAATCGAATCAAGATAGCAAGGACTTAGGTAAGGGATCTAATGTCGCGCAAGCCTCCGCCGCACAGTGTGAGATTTCCGGAAGGTAGTTTCGGACGCGTCTCTCTTGGAACAATTTGAAATGCAGCGTGGAAGAGTTTATGGAGAAATCTGCGAAACGTGTAAACACGGCAAGGGCACTGAGTACAGTACGAAGAAAGACAAAGAAGCCTCTCGAAGCCTCTTTCCGGACCGGACCGGGAGTAAACACGTTTTACAATTGAGCTCGATCTCTACTTTGAACAGTTTTTCTTTGCCATTTAAATGGTGTTTCTCCTTCGTGACGAGGCCTTAGCTTCTCTCCCCAGCTGAGGTTAGTACATTGTCTCTATACATCGGCATACCGTACTAATCGTGTATTTAGTTCTTGTATACTACGACTTTTCCAACTTTTCCCACCAGTAGCAGCTTATCCATCAGACATGCTGCCCAGAGGTCCCCCAAATGAAAAGGAGATATTGAAAATTTCTCGGCGTACAACCGACATCGTACAACTTCATATCACAGCGAATGTCTGCCTGTTTGGCAGTGCAGCTGCCTCTCTCTGGGCCGACACCGGCCGCGTTCCTAACGTGCGTGCTTGTCCTCTTGCCAATACCAAATACCTTTAACAGCCCACGCAGGATATCGATATTCTAGTTAACGACCCGTATTCGGACGCTGAAAGGATCAAAGAAGTCATAGTCAATGCAGATGACCGATACTTCCTGAAGCCCTCCAGGCGGCGGACTGCGACATACAAGATCCTGATATGCCGTCTACCGGGATGGCGCGCGCACGGACGCTGCGTCAAAGTCGACATCCTCGTCCCGGGCACCATGGGGCTCCCCGAGATCTCCTCGTCCGAGACGCCCGTTATCAACCGCGTCCCCGTGATGCCGCTCTTCGACCTCCTCATCATGAAGACGCAGGGCTGGTGGGACCATCGCGTTTCGCCGCGCAAGGACTTTCACGAGAAGGAGGACGCAGACGTCGATGACGTCGATGCACTCCTCGATCGTGCTATACAGGAAGACATCTCGTATAAATACGAGAGAGGAGTGGATAGACATACGGCCGAGTTCTTGGAGCGGGCGATCGTGCTTGCGCGCAGGTTTGTGCGAAAGCACGGCCGGCGGGGAAAATGGAGGGCCATTGAGTTTCCGTTGTGAGCGCGACGATCGGATGTGTTCGCTTCTTGATGTACGACCTCTTCCAGATGCTGCCGTTTTCTCACTTACATTCTATGTAGATCTGCTCTACCTGTGGCGCATCCTGAATAATGACTGAGATCAGAAGTCATGTACTTGTACCGTTCATCTCTGTAACTACCCGCGTCCTGTACCTTACGTTATTTGTTCGGTTATATTGTATGCTACGTGTCCTGTTGTTCTTGAAATCGATTCATGCTTTTTTGAAGGTTTGTTACAGGATAGCCTGGCCAGAAAGATAACAGAGCTCTGCCGATGATGCAGAGGAGTGAACAGTGAAATTTGTGAAACGGCCCGACCGTCACTGTGCCATTGTAACCTATCTGCACTCTATCTGCGCGTTTACCGAACCGGGTAACCTCCTGAATGGTAATATAATCAGCTTGCGTGAGATTGCCATCAGAAATGTGTTTTAGGTTTTTCCGGGGAGGTCGCCGAGCACAAGTGGAGCTACCCTTGCAATTCGTTCGGTTGCACGAAGGGGGATAAGCAGGCGTCAATGTTTCCGCTATGACGGCTCCTATTTCCCGCCAATCAATCAACAGCTCGCATGCAGTTGAACCCTCAGGTCTTATCTATCATAGGGATCTCGCGGTGGTCCTTTTTGATGGTCCCCAGGGCCGGTACCGTGTGCTGGCTATCGTCCACGGTCGCGGTCATGTCTGCAGTCCAAATACCAGCGACAGCCACAACCGGGACAGCACCTAAAGCGACCTCGCACACCCGTGCCATTGCTTAGGGTGTTACTAGCTGGTTGGTTCCCCGTGGAGTCTGAATAGTAGTCTGTGTCGGACATTTGGAAGCTTATCTGCTCGTGGAAGGGAAATATCAGTCGAAAGATGGCTTCCAAACTGGGCCCGTGCACGATGTACTTCTCATTGGGTCTCAATGCTCCGGCTCGGAGTCGCAGCTATTGATAAATTTCTCCTTCTCATCATTGCCATCGTCGTTGTTGCCCGCATAGCGGTGGATAGTGGCTGGTTGCTGGAGTCCAAGGGGGACATGAGTGGAAGACACAATAAAACATGCGGTCCTTTGTTGAATTGTTTCGGTTCTGGCTTTGTCATTTCTACTACCTGCACTGTAGAATTTTCTGTGTTCACACGTTCACGGTCCACGGGAAATACCAAGAAATCTCACGGTCTGTGCGGTATTTTCTTGATGACAAATTTCCCATCACCCACTAATATACAGCCTGAGAACCGCATCTTTTTTCTCAACTCGGGGTTGCTGAGACTCACATCATTCGATTCCTTGCATTTAAATCAGGACTTTCAGAAGACTCCCTTAGTTTCAATCAAGAAGCACCAAGTTCTTCTTGCCTGCATTCTCTACTTGAAACGTTGCTCTTTTCCTGCCCTGGTTCGTCCTCGCGCGGTCTCTGTTTACCTTCGTACACCCAGCCGCAGTACCGCGCTGTCCTTTTCCCTTCAATACACCCTCCTTTCGTGACGTTAGCTTCCCATGCCGTCCCCTAGTCATCTGTATCTCAGCGCCGCACGGGGCCACGGGCCCACCCCCCATACAAGGTCACGTGAATCAACAAGTGATACCCAAATACTTCCGCCAGTGTGTGGCGAGATTCTCTGCCATCTGTCAGCACTGCCTCCAGGCCCGTGATGCCGTGGAATTAAAGCTGGGGAAAGATCGAATCCTGGCATGCGGCAACCCACAGCCAGTGGCAGCGTCGAGGATTCTCATCATGGAGTCTATAAGCCAGCAACTCTTGTCTCTTGACCAGCAGGGGCTCCAACATTTTGTTGCTTTCACGCCTCCCATGACGTCGTTATCCAGCTACACAGGACTAATATCGATAACTCTTGTCACCGCGACCGCAACCGCCACAGTACTGCCGAGCAGCTCAGCGACCCCGGCATTTCAATTTGCTTTCGTCGATGAAATGTATTCATGCGGGGTCGCCGAGCTTCAATGGACATACTCTGGCCCCTCGGCACCGCTGATTTTCAATATCACGAACGCGAACGTCGTCCAGCAAGCCCCGTTGGCGACCTCAAGCACAAGTGGAGGAGTTGCCCGCAGACCGGCGGTCGCTCAAACGGAGATAAACAGGCGTCAATACTCCGGCTACGGCGGATCCTATTTCCCGCCGATTAACGAGCAGCTAGCAACGGGGCTGGACCCTCTCGTAGGCATTTGGAGGTGGTCCTCTGTTAATGTCCCTCAAGGCTGGTACCAGATGCTGGCTACTGTTCAGGGCGTTCTTCAAAACTCCTCGTCCTCATTCTTCGTTCAGAACGGCACGAATCTCGAATGTGAACTTCAATTTTCCCCCACTCCCTCCGCCACGTCCGGAGTCCAAACACCAGCGACAGCCAAGGTTACCACGACGGGTACACCATTAAAAACGACCTCACACATCGGCGCCCTGGCCGGTGGTATTGCGGGTGGCGGTGCTCTCGTTACCCTCGCGATCGGGGCCATTGCCTTTGTACGGCTCCGACGGAGACAAGGGTCTGCCCTCTCTCCTATGGCGGAAGCTACATTGACACCATTCAATCCAACACTTACTTACACATCACCGCTGGAGCAACAGCGTTCTTATGCTGTCGGTATGCCGGCCGCTCCTTCGAACCACGGACCGTCTTCGTCGAGGCCACTTTTCCAGTCCTCGCCACGTGCGGAGTCTATCCCTGTCGACCTGTCCGCCAAAGAACTCGCGCGACTGCGCTCAAGAGCAATGCACACCCAGCCCAACCCCGTAGGGGCATCCTCGAGTAGCCTTCAGCCTACTCTTCCCCCGTTGGTTACCACCGTGTCAGATGAGGTAGCACCAGCTAGGACTTCTCTTCAATCGGAAGTTGAGTATCTACGGCTTGAGGTGGAACGACTCCGTGCTCAGCAGGTTCATGTTGAGAGATTTGAGGCGCCGCCTAGTTATGGTGAACCTAGGCCACTGTAGAGCCCGTGCGGCGTGCGGTTGAATGAAAAACCTTTGTCGGGTTCCCGAACGCAATTGTTGGTCGCGGCCGGCAATGAATATATATTTACAAGAGTGCCTGACTTAGTGTGATCTGCACCTGCCAGCTGCTGCTCTGTCCCCCACCCGTCGACGATACTCCAGGTCATGGTATCTAGTATACGTGACCAAGTTCATGTCCCAATCAAGGTCTGGAAGGCTGTAGCCTGAAACAGGCCACGGGTGAACGTAATGGATGGAGAGCAAGCAATGTATCAGCTTGAGTAAGTTACAACGTTAACGTGACATGATTTGACTGTAGCATTGTCCTGGTACTATTATTGCTAGCTCTGAGGACACGACCTTAGCCTCGACTGTGTACACCATCCAAGGAACCACTATCTTCTATTTTTCCCTAGAGAAGGAGTTCTCAGCCAACATAGATCATACATGGACCGCTTCTAATTTCCGACCACTCCTCTAACCCTTCTAGTTCTGAAGAACTGACAAACTCTGGCCTCGCCAGTATGCGTTGGGCCTCTCTTTTCTCTGCTTTGTGTACTCTACTTCTGTCTTTCTTCCCGCAGTAACTCGCAAGCCTTGTATTTTCTTTCTCCCCATTTTGGCGCAGGCGTTGTTTGACTTCAAATGACGCCATATCGGAGTCAGTGCTCTTCGGCAGTCAGGTTACTGTACTGTTCCCATGATCCCATTTCTCTGTTCCGAGTTTTGGTCTGAGAGAACCAGTCCAGATTGGCCCAAATCTTATCTATTAACAAGACAGAGACGGCCAAAAGGTACAGATTACTCGATCAACAGAATGAGACGTTAGCAGACCTGCTCAAGGTATAAAACAGTCTTCAATCTGTCCTGAGGGTCCCAGTACCACACCCCAACGAGCATAGAGAAAAGCATAGCTGCTGAGCCTCAGAATGCACCAGTCAATTTCTTCCCACCATTGCACGAACAGCGACACGCTTAGGTGCTCGTCGCAAGAGCATCACTTCGGTAGTACCTCAAGTCATCCATGTCGAGATCGCGTCCACACATCTGATTTTGTCTCTCATAGGCACTAGACGTCGGCTGTGTGAGGGTGTCTTCTTGCAGCATCTCACTCACACCATGCCGTGGTGCGCTCACTCATCCTCAACTCCCGCACCAGCTGTATTAGAAATACCCGACCTGATTCACCTCCACGACTTGTACGGCCTCGATGTCGTGCACAACGACCTTGTGTGTGCCATCGACATCGTCAAGCCACCGAAGAACGCATATGATCGGACGCGCTTGAGAAACTGGGCGTATCGGTCTGGGAAGGTGGTCTACAACAACCCAAAGCCACATTCAAGTTAAAAGGCACAATGGGGCTCCCTGAGATCTCCTCGTCGGCGAGACGCCCGTTATCAACCGCGTGCCCGTGATGCCGCTGTTCGACCTCCTCGTCATGAAGACGCAGGGCTGGTGGGAACATCGCACTTCGCCTCGCAAGGACTTCTACGAGAAGAAAGAGGCAGACGCCCTCCTCGATCGCGTTAAATGGGTACAAATCTCGTAGGAAGACGACAGAGGAGTGTACAGACATACGGCAGAGTTCTTAGAGCGGGCGATCATACTTGCGCGCGGTTTTGTGCGGAAGCACGGCCGACGAGGGAAATGGAGAGTTATTGAGTCTCCGCTGTGAGTTATGAAGGACGTCACAAAGATGTGTTCGCTTTTCGACGCGCGGCCGAGTCCTGACGCCGCTCTTTTCTCACTTACGTTCTATGTATGTGGGTCAGCTCTACCGGTGGTACTTGTATAGTGACTGAGATCAGTAGTCATGTACTCCTACCGTTTATCTCTGTAACCACCGCGGCCCATACTTTACGATGTTTTCAGTTAACATCTTGTATGCTACCTGCTACCGTGACGTGTCTTGTTGATCTTGAAATCGATCATGCTTCGCTGAAAGTGGGTTCATCATAGGATAGCCTGGCCGTAAAAATAGCGGAAATCTGTGGACGGTGGATTGCGTTCCAGAGTAGCCCCGGCCTACTCCCATACCAATTGTTGTCGCTAGGCCGGGAGAGGTGGCACCAACTAGGACCCTTCAATCAGAAGTTGAGTATCTGCAGCGTAAGGTGGAACGACTCTGTGCGTTTCGTGCTGAGAGAATTCGAGGCGCTGCAGAGCTATGGTGAGCTTAGGAGTCCGTAGTCTCGAGTTCTCGGTTCTTGTTTTGGTGCGGGGTTGTTAATATGGTATACCCGTCGACACTATTATACGCGACATACTACTTGATACACACCGATTTGCTATCTGGGTATCACCTTGGAGTCTTGTTCTTTAAATCCACCCGGATATTTGGCTTGCTTAGCCCTGACTGAATCCTATACAGTAAGTCACAGTAGTTTCAACAAAACGTTTGCCTTCAGGGTTGTCGGACTTTGAAGTGGTTTTTGTCACATGCATTGCGAGCCAGTTTACTACGTTCAGCCTCTCTTTTATGAAGGGCGGTGCCGGACAAAAATATCTTGAACTGGAAATCATGCCGAATTCTTGTATTTGTCACATGAACCTTGATCTTCGTCACTTAGCGTTGTTTTTGTTGTCAAAAAGTTGTTCGTTTTGTTTGACAGGTTGTTCAATGTTGGTTGACAGGTTGTTCGGCAAACTCCACAGGCGGCAATAACATAATCATGATTATATTTTTTCATCTAAGTCAATCTACTGTAGGGGAACGGGGCCCTTGTGCACAAACCAGGGAGCGCTCGTTCCCCCAGTGTTATGATCGACACAGCGTGACCTGACTTAGGTCCTACACGCGATGGCAATGTAACATGACTTAGCAATACGTGTCAACACACGGAGGTGTGACTTGTGGTAAGGACGCCTGAAAGCGCCTTCCTAAGGGAGCTAGCGAGAGGCGGGCTTTGAAGAGAACCTGACTAGATTCGGTGATGGTACAAGAGAGTCAAGCTGTCGACCACATCAGTCGACAGCCACCTTATAACTGGTTCTTGACTGTACGCCTTCGTCAGCGATACAGCCACTACTACTAATGCTAAGTCATCGTCCACTAATACTATCAGTCATCATCGGTAATCGTACAGTAATACTTGGATAAGCCACGTCATGTTATGAGTAAGATTCAGGAGCGACTCGTCATCCTGCTTATGCTGATCAGTCCTTCTGAATCGTAACATCACCCCCTTTACAAGGGTGAGCACCCACGCTCTACCACCCAACTCGTCACTGTAGTCAGTCCGACATCTGTCTCATGCTCGTCTCTCACCCTCCTAAGGGCATGCGCCCTTCCTAACCGTTTCTATGAATGCATCGCCCTGTCGATGTGGATGAAAATGTCGTCCTCCAACTTCTTGATGGCTTGCTCGATGTAGCGTTATCACCTAACGCTGGCTCGACTTGAACCGATCTGCGGCGTGATACTCGAGTATATGGATGAATCTTGGATAGTCACAGGCAACTCAGCTTAGTTGCACAGCCACTAGGTTGCTTGGTTGACACTAGGGTATCCCGAAGGACAAGCTTCAATCGATAGATTGGAAGAGAAGAGAATAGACGAATGGTGATGATTCAAGAAGACCAAGCTAGAGAGCCTTGGTCTTTACTATACAACTTATATACAGATATGCACTGGCTTTAAAGCGCAGCTTGGAATCCAAACCCTAAGACAACTATCCTAGTAATGAGTCACCAACGAAACCTGAAACACCGGCAATCCCAAACACCGGCGACGCGTAAGTGTCCATGACTAATAACGGCTTACTATTGTAGTCATAACTGAACAGTAAGCGTCCCGAACTCCGAGACCTCGTAATGATGATGATAAGTGATCCGCAAAATGTCAAACCGTGACATTACCCCTCTTTCAGGTAGAACGTCCTCGTTCAAAAACCCAAGGGATAATGGTCGCACCTCGACTGACAAGAACCTCCTGATCCATGATCCACTGCAGTCCATTAGCCTCCTCCAATCGATGCGTACTCTTCCTGACTTCATTACCAACCACATACTGCTCATTTTCCAGAGCAGTGATCCGTTCCGCTAATTCAGAGTACTGGCTGGTGACAGCCCGGTATTGAAGGACCTCCGCCCATAGCGACCGATCAGGGATCTGCCCCATGGCCAGGTCGACCCCATGGCGATCACTGAAATCCTGTTGCAAGTACTGCAATTGGTCATGCGTATAATGGCGGTTGTTATCCACGGCATCGAAATCGGGTGCGGCATGGACTTCACCTTGTTGAATCTCTCCTCCCTTCTTCATACACCCATATACAATAGGGTTGTTGCCAGGCATCACGTGGATGTATTTGGCAACTGTGCGATGACCATTCTCGGTCATGTAGAAGGCGATGAATCTGGGGGGAATGTTTAGTTCGAATCCGTCAGGGGCGTCAGCCTTGTCCCGAGCGCGCTGCTGCTCGGCTGGTACTCCTCCTCCTCTGTAGTCTGGGAAGCAAGGGCTCTCTTTTGATGCTGCCACACCAGCTCTTCTTCCTCGCCTCGCCCGCCTTGGCACAAGTGATATCCCTTCATCTTGGGATCCCAATCTTGGCGGGGATCTTGGTTTTCTTTGTCCGAGTCGTCTTGTTGAGCTCGGAGGGTTGCACGGATGTGAATACCCCAGGACGTCGTGGGGTCCATGATGACATTGGTAGGGGGGTTGACATTGATATATCAAGGTGTTGGTGGTGGAGGGATGCGGACGGGGTCATTGTTACACGTACAGTTGTAGATGAGTTGTCCGCAGTCATAGTGGATGTGGGAGTTGTCGGCGTCAGGATGGCCTGGACATGACAGGGCGGTCTGCTTACAACTTCCACAAACTCGGACCACGTCACTGAGGTCAGAGCTGCTTGGAATCTTGATAACCATTTGTGGAACAAGGATGTTCTCGATGCGAGTAGTTGTTCCCTCCTCCACCTCCGATGGGTCTTCCTCCAGTCCTCCAGCGTCGTGTCCGCATACATCAGGGGTTTTGGGGATGAAATCTTCTGGTTCGATGCATCGGAAGGCGGCGGCGACTTCGGCATAAGTGGGTGCAATAACAGTGGGAAGATGATAAGAGGTTTGTGAAGTAGTAGAAGCAGCAGTGGGGGAAGCGGACATTGTTCGACGAAGGAAGAACTGATGTGCTTCATCTAGTGAATGACCTGTCTTTATATGTGAGGAGGTAGGATTCAGAGTCCGTTTGAACTCAGCTAAGGCGTCAGGGGCATGTACGTCAGTGGCGTTGACCCACTGCGACTCCGAGTCTGGATATCCCTTCCATTTGATAAGAAATTGTTTGCGCCTTGTCCTGCTGAATTGCCGTTGGTCCAGAATCTTCTCTATTTCGTATTCTTCTTCTCCATCGATTAATTCAGGGGGAGGTCTTGAGAAATTTGGTCCATGAAAGGAAGTCTTGTGATAGGGGGTGAGAAGATCGATGTGAAACACGTCATGAATGCTCCACTTGGTGGGTAATTCCAATTGATAGTTGACAGGGGACATCACCTGTACGATCTGGAATGGTCCATGTCTTTTGGGTGCAAGCTTGGCGCTTGGCTGATGAGTTCTCAGGTGACGTCCTTCTAACCATACTCGATCTCCTATCTGGAATTTGGGCGTATCTTTATGTGATACCCATGACCTTTGTGCCTTGATGATTTGTCTCTGAGCTTGTTCCTGTGCTTGTTTAAATTGATCTAGGTGTAACACCACTTGTGGAAGGGGACTGGGCGTCGAATTCCAATCAGCACGAGGGTTGTGCCCCATCAGTAAGAAGAATGGAGACTGCCCTGTGGTCTCACTGGGCCAATTGTTGTGCGTGAATTCTGCTATTGGAAGATAAAGACTCCAATTGTCTTGTCTTTCATTTACCCAAAAGCGAAGATATTGTTCGAGCCATTGATTGGTTCGCTCTGATTGTCCGTCCGTCCTGGGATGGTATGCGGTGGAAATATTTTGGCTAATCCCTAATTGTTTGCACAGTTCTCTTGTAAACTTGGATGCAAATCGGGGATCTCTGTCACTGATGATTTTATTTGGTAATCTGTACCGCATGAACACATGTTTGATGTATAACGCAGCGGTTTCTTCTGCGTCGATTTCTTTGTTACAGGGGATGAATACTGATGCTTTGGTACAGTCATGATCTGTGACTGTAAGAATGGAATCATATCCCTGTGCGACTGGTAATTTAGTGATGAAATCGAGAGCGATGGTTTCGAACGGCATAGCTTCTGGTTCGGGAAATATGGGTTGCAGTGAAGCTCTAATAGGGCGATTGTTGATCTTGTGTTGTTGGCATTCGGCGCAACCTCTTACGTATGCCAACACATCTTGTCGCATCGTTGGCCACCAATAGTATCATTCAACTATTTTGCCGGTTTTGCTAATTCCCGGGTGGCCGTGTACTGGGGTATCGTGATGAGCAGCGATGATCGACTTTTGTTCCTCACTTCCCTTGGTGATTACTCTTCTGCCTTCCTTATACCATGTCCCGTTGATTTTCTTGAGTTTATGCGGGTCTACCCATGGTTTGATAACGGATTCATCTTGGGTGTCTTTGTCCTTAGTTGACATCATTTCTTCTATTGTAATTGTCGCAAGTGGGTGAATTGGCATTCCGGTATGGTGTGCATTTGTAGTTTGTATGAACAGTTTGTCTGGTAATACCGTTGTACGCGCTCGAAAGTGCGTGCGTGAGATTCGTGTGGCAGAGCGTGATCCAACTCCAAAAGGGGGGAGGTAAGAGGTTAAAGTGGGTGACAGGACTGGTCCTTCAAGTGCCTCGGCGGCCTGACTCTCAGGACGAAGGGAATACAAAATGTGAGTACTAACTCGGGGGGAAAACGATTCTCCTTTATTTCCTGGAAACATGCCGGTTTAAGTACAGAAGATAGTACCTAAGCTAAAAGGGAGGGACAAAAGGAGGGTTCGTAAAAGGAATAAAAGCATATGCCAAGGTAGGCAAAACAAGACGGGCTCGGGAAACAAGGTAGATGAATGATCACAATACGAGAAATAGAGGGATTCAGGCACAATGCTCGGGCTGGCCTTACACCTCCCGGGGGGTCAAAATTTTGACCGTCCTCGGTCAAGCTCTTCTAGAAAAAATTTCGCCGGTTACAGCGCTGAAAGTAGAGAAAATATCAAGTAAAAAGTAGGTAGCGAAGTGGAGTGACGAGTGATGACGAGGGTGCATGTCTTCGACTTGTGTCCACGTGTGATCTTGTGTGACGCTCGAACTAATGCTGAGCCTCCGGGATTGAATACAAAGCGCGCAGCGTGCTGCGTGAACTGCGCGAGCTGAGGCCATGGTGTGGAGACATTGCCTGACTTGAGATTGCCGTTCTGACTGCTGCTGAGGTCGTGAATGTCGTTCTGAATCTTGCGCGCGTGACTCAAAAAGGTCTTCGAGAGGCTGATGGATGCCAAAACTAGAGCCGTGATGGTGAAGAAACTGAGCGCGAATGTTACGTCCCAGGTCATACCATGTAGCTGACCTAACCCATAAGCGATGGGACGTGGTTTGGAGGACGCTTACCTTTCATTGATGACCGATGGCTCGTGTCTTACTCATTCTTACTATGATGATTACTGATAGTGTTACTATACGATGACGACGGCTTACTGTACGATACCGAGTTGTGGCGTATGTCTTAGTGGACGATCACTCAGCAGCAGTAGTATTAGTGGACGATTATTCAGCAGTAGTAGTTGTGGCTGTATCGCTGACGAAGGCGTACAGTTGCGAAGTCTGTTATAAGGCAGCTGTCGACTGATGTGGTCGACAGCTTGACACTCTTGTATTCTCAGACAATCCAGTCGAGGTTCCTCTCTTCTACCTTGGTCATCGCTCCCTTAGGACGGCTCTTTCAGGAGTCCGTACAAGACAAGTCTCACATTCGCGTGTAGACTGAAATCGCTAAGTCACGTTACCTGCCATCTCGTGGAAGGGTCTAAGTCAGACCATCGCCATAACATTAGTGTCAAGCTATCCTCTCACGCCGTGGCGCCAATCACTACAAAAGACGGCTGGGACTTCCAACCCTTTATCATCAATTCAAGAGACAGGGACGCCCCCGCAAGATACGTTATCAATCGAGTTCGTTGGAGGACAATTCCCGACGAAAGACGAAGTGGACCTCTAGACCACTTCAACACCGGTTACTACGCCGAAGCAGCCACAGCTCAACGGTTTCATCCCATCATCTTCCATCACGGAAGGTGTTGTTGGGTAGAACTCAGGTGGAACAGAACCCACGAATACTTTGAAGCAGCAAGGCCAGCCGGGGACGATCTGAACTGTAACATCTTACTATCGGAAGCGCGCGACGTCGAGGAACAAGGAAGAATCGACGGATCCCCAGAAGAAACACATGAAGAGCCAATATCACCTGAGCTCCAACACCGAACTCCTGCAAGGTCGGAGACAAGTCACACAAGTGAACGAGCACCAACACCATCGATCGCCGAAGAACCAGAGAACATTTACGTTCACGAAGAACCAGCGGTGGAAAATATCATCCAACAAACAGCTACGTTACACATTCCAGATCCCATTCGCATGGCAACTCAAACCCTCGTTGAAGAACCAGTGCCACTCATCATTGATGAACGAACGGGTCATGTTGTGGACATGAACCCCGAAGACTTACAAGCCGCACGAAGAGCTATGGGACCTGATGAGCCAGACCAACCAGGAGGCTTCGATTTCGATTTCGACTACAACGACCCGCCTCCTCAACCATATGAACAAATTAATAGAGGAGAAGGAATACGGGGATACCCCTTCAGACGACAACAGGATAATCCGCCACCACAAGGAGGAGGAGGAGGAGGACCACCACCAGCAGGAGGACCACCCCCAGCAGGAGGACAACCTCAAGGAGGACCACCGCAAGGGGGAAACACCACAGACAAATTCATAGGGAATCCTCCAAGCCCTTTCAATGGCGATCGCGCAAAAGTTGAAGGATTCATCCTTCAATGGGAAGTCTACGCCGGAGTAAACGCCAGTCACACAGCCATGAGAAACAAATACCAAAAAGCTATGTTGTTTCTCACATACGTTCAAGGAGATCTAGTTAACGCCTGGGTCATGTCGGCTAGTCAATGGCTAGTCCGAGAAGTGGCTAGAGGCGTCAGTCAATTCGACAATAGGCTATGGAACAATGTCCTACAAGCCTTCAGGAGACAATTCGCCGACGTACTCAGCAAAGAACGTGCTCAGGCACAACTCGATGCTGGAATACGAATGAAAGAAGGAAGAATCGATGACTACATCGCACTATTCGAACAATTGGTTCGATACGCCGGATACGACATTAACGCCGAACAAACCCTCAAATACTTTATAAAAGGGTTACCAAGGACGTTATACGAAGCCATGTATCAACATGACGACCCACGAACATACGAAGAATGGAGAGCATCGGCTCTCAG
Organism: Lactarius quietus; assembly: GCA_015025155.1. Classification (NCBI taxonomy): domain Eukaryota; kingdom Fungi; phylum Basidiomycota; class Agaricomycetes; order Russulales; family Russulaceae; genus Lactarius; species Lactarius quietus. Next base: position 150,881 of record WITN01000110.1, read on the forward strand.
AAGACAACAAAAGTGGATTCATATGCAGACGGTGCGCGGGAACCTTGACATGTTCAAGAGCACTAACAAAAATCACGCGGGAGCACTATCAAAATTGCTTGCTCCACTACCACACCCAGACGCAATGGACACATCCGCGGACCGAGTCAGAGGAAGACTCGCAGGAGCAGAAGACGTCCTCAATAATCCACGACCTCCATTTCCACCACGAGGAGGATATCTCCAAAGACAAAGGGAGAACCGAGGAAACCGCGACTTCAGTCAAGTGCGGTGTTACAATTGTAACAAATTGGGGCACATCAGCCGAGACTGTCGCCAACCAAAACAAGGAAGACGACCACAGCAGATCAGAAGTACGGAACAGAAGCCGCAAACTGACGAAGATAAAGCCAAAGACTGGCTTAGGGGAGTAGCAAGCGAGGGAGATGACGTGAAGGACCTCATCTTGCAGAAGTTGATGGGGACGGATTTTTCAGACGCCTAAACCCGACGGCCTGGGTGAGGGCATTTCGTTGTAACACTGTGTACATTACCCGCTACCGATCTATGCGAGTTCCAGTTCATCTCGACACACGTTACAACACGGCCGACGTAAAAGCATTGGTGGACTCGGGGGCCACCGACAATTTTGTGAGCGCACGATTTCTCGAAAAAACAGGGATAAAGACACGTCGTCTAGAGAACCCGAAAAGGATATACAATATCGACGACTCAACCAACAAAGCCGGACTTATCACCCACTATGTGATCCTCCGCGTCCGTGTAGGAGAAAGGGAGAAAGATATGCGATTTCTAGTCACCAATATAGGAAAAGAAGAAATCCTTCTAGGATACCCATGGCTCGCCGCATACGAACCTCAATTCGACTGGAGAAAGGGGACAATAAACAAAGCACATCTTCCTATTGTCATCAAAACCGTCAACCAAATGACCGAAGAGATGTGCTTGCCCACTACTCACCAAACAGAAGGAAAAGATCGTCAACCAGTTAGAGGAAGAGAGGGGACAAAGAATAGTCATCCCAAAGAGACCAGAACCAACGAAGGAAGAAAAGGGTCCTACCCTACTCCCCAGGTACGAAGCGTTCAAAAAGTCTTTGACGAAGAAGCTTCGTCAAGACTACCAGAGCGAAGACCTTGTGACCATGCCATCACTCTTCTTCCAAACGCACCAAAGGCGCTAACATGCAGAATCTACCCAATGACTCGACAAGAAGATGAGCGTTAGACAATTTCATCGATGAGCATCTCAAAAAAGGATATATCAGACCGTTGCAATCCCCCTATGCATCATCTTTCTTCTTTATCAAGAAGAAAGATGGCAAACTACAACCGGTCCAAGATACAGGGCAATCAATCGGTGGACAATACGAAACCAATACCCCCTCCCTCTCATCACAGATCTTATGAGAGACCTTGGAGGAGCGGTGATGTTTTCAAAATTCGACGTCAGACAAGGCTACAATAATATTCGAATCAAGGAGGGTGATGAACATAAAGCAGCCTTTAAGACGTGTCGAGGTCTTTTCGAGCCAACGGTGATGTATTTTGGACTTTGTAACTCGCCGCAACTTTCCAAGCTTTCATGAACGAAATCTACAGACCAGTAATCGAGGAGTTCGCCCCCAAAGGAACGCACATCCGTATCTATATGGATGATATCGCTATCGCCACCAAAGACTGTGGATCCCTACAAAAAACCGACGATGCTCACACCGCTGCAGTGGCTGCGGTCCTCCAAATCGCAAAGGACCATGACCTCTACTTCAAACTGGCGAAATGCGCCTTTCACGTCCCGTCTATAGATTACCTGGGGGTAATCCTTGAAAAGGGGATGACACGTATGGACCCAGCAAAAGTAGCAGGCGTACGTGACTGGCCGACACCAGCAAAAGTCAGAGACGTACGCAGTTTTTTGGGTTTTTGCAACTTTTACCGCCCTTTTATCCGAGGTTTCGCCAACATTGCTCGGCCATTGAATACACTAACACGAAAGGACGAAGAATGGCGGTGGGGCGCAGATCAACAAAATGCGTTCCAAACGCTCAAAAATCGCGTCACAAGCAACCCGGTTCTCGCACATCCAAATCCCGAAGTCCAATATGACTTAGAAGTTGATGCGTCAGGGTTTGCTGTAGGAGCAGTACTAACACAGAGAGGTCACGACGGCAAAAAACATCCAGTAGCATTCTACTCCGCAACACTCAACGAAGCCGAACGCAATTACGACATATACAACCTCGAGTTGCTCGCCATCGTAAAAGCATTGCGAAACTGGAGATATCTGTTGGTGGGGTCGCCACACAAGGTCAGAGTATTTTCGGATCATATGAACCTTCAATACTGGCGAGACCCACAGAAGATCAGCCGAAGGGTAGCAAGAGAAGTACTAGAGCTAGAAGAGTACAACATTGAGATACACCATCTCAAAGGAAGAGCTAATGGTCGAGCCGATGCACTATCAAGAAGACCAGACTATGACACGGGAGAAAGGACAACAACCAAGTCACCGTCCTCCCGAATCACGTATTCGCGCGAACAGCTGCTGAAGCGTGTCGCCAATAATAGAGCAACACGCAAGCAAATCGAGCTGTGGTCAGCCCGTACGAACTCAAGAAAATCGACGGTATATGGCTCAAGGAAGGAAAAGTCGTTATCACAAGTCGCAAGGAGGAGGATCTGAGAGAATCATCAAACAACATCACGACACGCGGACAGCCGGTCATCCAGGAATAAACAAGACATTCGAGCTATTGGCTCGATATTACTGGTGGCCTCAGATGAAGAAAGATGTTGCTGACTATGTAACAGGTTGTGCCGAATGTCAAAGACATAAAGTCAATACGCGACCAACAAAAGCACCACTAGCTCCTATATATCCACGGCCCGAGGCTACTCCTTTCGAAGTCATTGCCGTAGACTTCATAACCAAGTTGCCTCCTCAGACGGATACGATTCAATACTCACCATACAGATCATGATTGCTCGAAAGCATCAATCTTCATTCCTGCCAAGAATCGATGTCAGGCGAAGACATGGCAAAACTCTACGCGCAGAAAGTACTACCCCGATTTGGCCTACCTAGCAAAATTATCAGCGATCGAGACCCTCGATTCGCCGCAAAATTCATGAGGGAACTGTGCCGAACCCTTCAAATCCAACAAAACATATCAACCGCTTATCACCCAAGAACGGATGGCCAATCGGAACGTTCCAATCAGTGGCTGGAACAGTACTTACGACTCTGGACTAATGAAAAACAAGATAACTGGGCTGCTCAATTACCCCTTGCCAGAATTTGCACACAACAATACGATAAGCAGCACCACGAAACAGACCCGTTCTTCGTACTGATGGGGTATCATCCTAGAGATAAATGGGCGCCAGGAACAAGCAGTCTTCCTAGCGTATCCACTAGGATAGAACAATTAAAAGAAGCCCGTCGGAGCGCGCAGGAAACATGATCAAGGCTCAAAAATCGTGGATCAAACACAAGGACACGCCCCGATACACTCTAGGAGACCAAGTATGGTTAGATGGGCGCAATCTGCGTACTAATCAACCAACGCCCAAGCTTGCGCCCAGGAGACAGGGGCCATTTGAAGTAGTACAGGTGATGTCCCCTGTGAATTACCGGCTCAAATTACCTCCGCAGTGGAAAATCCATGACGTATTCCACACAGATCTGCTTACGCCTTACAAAGAAACGCGTATGCACGGCGTAAACTACCTACGCCTCCACCAGAACTGGTCGAAGGCGTGGAAGAATATGAAGTCGAAAAGGTCTTAGACTCTAGAGGTCCGGACGAGGGCGCAAACTACAGTATCTTATCAAATGGAAGGGTACTCAGACTCGGAGAACCAGTGGGTCCCGTGGGACGACGTTCACGCCGAGAAAGAGATAAGGAAGTTCGCACGATCTCACCCGAGGGCTGAAACTCACATAAAAGCAGCCGCGACTGGACCATCGAACCCATCATCCTCCACATCCATCTTTAACATGACCAATGTGCCCCTCTCCATTATCTCCCTTAACGAGGTCGCCTTCCCCAACATCGACACCCTCGACACCTATGACACCAACAATAACGTCGACGACCCCTTCTGCTCCGCCATGGCAGAAGTCCGAGCAGTCGCCGCGCGAGACAGGGACGAGCGAGAGCAACAAGAACAAGACCTCGCTGAAGCGCGGCGGCGATTCCCTACTCCAGCCAGCGGACGAGTGGAAGAAGATGAGGGAGGAGTACTCCCTCTTGAAGGAGGTAATGACGTCATGGAGACAGGATCAGGTAGTGAAGAGGACGGCCGCGGAACGGAGGATGAGGATACAGATGCTGATGAGAGAAGCGTCCGCCAGCCCACCACCGCAAACACCTCAACCACCGCCGTCGACTACCTCAGCGACGATGACGACGAAGACGACGACAATGAGAGCCACGACTCCTACCATGACGCCAACGTCATCTGTACCCGGTGTGAGAACTCCATCGCTTACTGCCACTGTACTCCCGCACCTGTACCTTTCCAAGTCCGCGTCCTTGCCAGCGAAACCGAAGATGCGGCGGGCCGACCACCTCCAACTGCTGTTGTCTACGGACCAACGGCCGAGCAAGGGTACGCGGAGCGAGGTCTCCCGTCGTATGCAGAAGCCCGAGACACCTCACCGATCAACGCGCACCACGCGTATGGCACGAGAATCCCTCTCCGTGCCATATCGCCTACTCCCGGAGGGTTCACCCTCAACAACGGGATGAATTGGGTGCCCATGGTAATAGAACACGACGGGCGTCGCATCCCCGCAAAGTACGTGCGGGTTCGGATGCTTGATAACCCGGAGGTTTTTGGGACGATGGGAAGGGGTTCGCCGATATACCGCGCCGAGATTCATGCAGAACCCTGCAGAGACATGGGTCCGCCAGCTGAGTACAACCGAAGTCAACTACAATATTTCCGCGCTGACTTCCGTGGCAAGCGGCAAGTAGATGAAGCCCTCGCTAGGCTTGGGGATATATCTCTCCAAGCCGAAGTCAGGCGCTACCGCTCGTCCATGGAGGTCATCGTGGAACTCGAAAACGCCATCAAGAAGCTCGAGGACGATATCTACGTCCATAGTGATCGAGCGCGGCACTCAGCAACACGGTTAGGGCGAGCACATGCTCTTAGGAGGGTGCGTGACGAGCATGAGACGGACGTCGGACTAACTACGGTGACCAATTGGGTCGTGGAGCGTGGGCGCTCACCCTTGTAAAGGGGGTGATGTTACGTCCCAGGTCATACCATGTAGCTGACCTAACCCATAAGCGATGGGACGTGGTTTGGAGGACGCTTACCTTTCGTCGATGACCGATGGCTTTTGTCTTACTCATTCTTACTATGATGATTACTGATAGTGTTACCATACGATGACGACAGCTTACTGTACGATACCGAGTTGTGGCGTATGTCTTAGTGGACGATCACTCAGCAGTAGTAGTTTTAGTGGACGATCACTCAGCAGTAGTAGTTGTGGCTGTATCGCTGACGAAGGCGTACAGTTGCGAAGTCTGTTATAAGGCAGCTGTCGACTGATGTGGTCGACAGCTTGACACTCTTGTATTCTCAGACAATCTAGTCGAGATTCCTCTCTTCTACCTTGGTCATCGCTCCCTTAGGACGGCTCTTTCAGGAGTCCGTACAAGACCAGTCTCACCTTCGCGTGTAGACTCGATTTGCTAAGTCACGTTACTTGCCATTGCGTGGAAGGGTCTAAGTCAGACCATCGCCATAACACAAGTCCTCACAACCTCAATTTGTAGATCTTGCGTGCTGCTCTTGAACGGAACGAGGAAGACCGTCAAGTGTTCCGGGACATCATGGCCCATGACTTCTACCCCGAGCAATTCGTCTTCGCGGATGAGAGCCACTTCAACCGACTGACTTTGAGGCACCAGTTTGTGTGGTCATTGTGTGGAGAACGTGCTCAACGCCTTGAGTATTCTCACCGGGGCACAAAATACAGCATCCTTCCTGCCCTCTGTTTGGACAGCATCCTCCATCTTGAGGTCATCCAGAATGCCGTTACCGGCAATGACTTCCGTTGCTTCATTGAAGGGCTTCTACCACACATGAACGAGTGGCCGCTTCCCTTTTCTGTTCTTGTTGTCAACAATGCAACCATTCACAAGGTTGAAGGGATTCGCGAAATGGTTCAAGCACACGGTGCACGTCTCATCTACCTCCCGGCTTATTCCCTGGATCTCAATCCGATCGAGTTGGCATTTTCGACCATCAAGGGCTGGTTGCGTGCAAACCATGACCGCGTCAATGTGGAGCTTGACTCCAAGTATGGTTGTGTTTACAATGTGTTTTGGGAGGGAGTTCATTCGGTTACTGCAGATCATGCGAAGAGCTGGTATAGTCATTGTGGGTACCTTCCTCATCCTTAACTTTTACCACTGTATGTTGTGCACATGAGAATAGAAGAGCGCCAGTCATGTTCCAATGATATTTTGTTCGTTCACCTCCATGGTGGCATGCAGATCTTTGTCAAGACCCTCATGCGAAAGACGATCATCGACAACGTCAAGGCGAAGATCCTTCACAAGGAGGGTCTTCCTCCTGACCAGCAGCATCTCATTTTTGCTGGCAACTCGAGGACAGGCATACACTTTCAGACAATGAATATACTTGAATTTTGTAGACTATGTGATACAGCGCAAAAACCCCAATCTGGGGAAAAAAATCTACTGTACCATAAGGGGGGATAGGGAGTGTGATTGGTGTAGCAAACTATATAAACAAGTGATATGAATGAAGGGAAAGGACAGTAAGAGAAGGTCCATTAAGGGGAAGGATATTGTGCGTTGCGTTGAACCGTCGAGCTGTGGCCTGTGCATGCCTGCAAGCAGAGGCCTCAAAGAGCAGTCTGCTGAGCCGTGCTGACAAAGTGGCTCAGACCTCGTGCGAAGATGGGTAACCACCTGACTCTGAGTCAGCATCATACGACGATGCGTTTGCTGCGACCATCAACACCTTGTCATCTTCATCTTCCAGCAACTCCTCTCCAGACTCCACACCATCAAGCCAATGGGCAATTCCTTCAAGTCGTTCTTCATCATCCTTGAGCTGGTGTTTGGCCACTTGTAGCTGCAAAATCGGAGGTATGTTCTTTTTTTCTTTTTTGATGCGCTTGCTTACTTTGCGCTTGCCAGTGCATCACTGTTTGAGAGGCCAGGGAGGGGGAGGTATCTCTACCACTGAGCTATCATCTCTAGGCTACTGTCTTGTTTCTAGGAGCTCCAGGGGACCAAGGAACTTGTCCAGCAGTATGCTTGAAGACGGCCGGCCTCAACTTCGTCAAGATCACCCAGTGCGGCAAGGATGTCTACAGGGAGTGAGTAAATATCAATTACATCCTCCACTCCGTAATTCACCATCGTGGCAAAGATGTCGATTTGTTTTTGGCTGATCGCAGGGCTGTCGAAGTCGACCAGCAAAAGTAGTTCAAGCACAGACGGAACTCAAGCCTCGTTAAGACAATCCAGTAACATGCACACCAGTGAGACATGTGGCATGCGTTGTGTAAGTCCGTGGCTTGATGCTTGCAATGCCTGCATGCTAACATGACCAGGGCATAACGGTGTTTCCGATGAGGAATCGGAGACGACATGGGTGAAGGGCTTGGGTTGCAGAGATACTGATAATTTACTGATGCGAACAGGTTGTGCTGGAACCACTGCCAAGGAAGATGAATCCGACACGACATAGGTTGCATGCATTGCGGAGCTCCCTGCTTCCAGCGTAGGTGTGATATTGATGGCAACATGTACTTCAGGAGTTGAGTTGGTTGTCTTCGGTTTCTTTGTGGGCGAGTGGTCCAGCCAATGGACGTTGGGCAGCGTATATTTTGTCGCTTTGTTGACCGACTAACGATCCGTGAGTATTTTACTCATCCCCTTCCAATTTTGCGATGCTTACCATCAGCTTTGCCCAGAGCGTCAGGTATTCGTATTTCATCTCACGATGCCCCCCATTCTCCTGTCTCTGGGTCGAAGTTCCAATCCAACAGTACCTTTTCTCACTGGGCGTCGAGTGTAAGTGACATTCCAAATGATTCTTCAATTCGAGGAGACAGTTCAGCTGATTTTTTTGCAGCTCAGTAGGCTCTGGCGCAAAATCGTCTTCCTGAGGGTGTTTCTCCTTCTTCCGACTCTGTGCCTTTGCACTCAGACATGCAGAGTCGTGCTACAAGGACAGAGGTCGTACTCTGTCCAATCTTGTTTTATGCCGCTGCACTCACAGTATTTTTTATTTCAATCGATACCTTACACTTCCGTGCTGCCAGGATTCTGTCCTGCAGCCGAGTTTTGCAATGGGACCACTCAGACTCACAGGTGGCGTATGTCATCCCTCCCATTTCGCCGCTGATCCGTATTCCCAGGCGTACATCACTTGCAGGCTTGCCCAACCACTTGCACACTTTGTCGGAGAAGTCCAACCATTCGACATCTGTGTGTGTATCAAAAATATGTCAGATCTGGTTGTCAATGACATCTACAGGAACTACCCAAACTTCAAGACACATCAGCAACAGTTTCCGTGCAGAGGTATGTTGTACTTACCTCCGTCACTGACCACATCATTTGGGTAGACTTTCCCGGGTCGGGCTCCTCTCATTTCTGCTGACATGACTGCTATCTCATTGGCTGCATCTAATTTTACCCTCCCCTTTCTTGCTTCCTTGATGTTGCGGGCAGGCAAGGTTTTGGCAACACTCGCAGGCTGCATAGCCGATGGATGGGGCAGGTGAGGAATTTGGGGTGGCAGACCAGGGTACTGCGTGTAACCCCATGGTTGATGTGCGGCACCGATGCTTGTGCCATATGGAGGAAGATGAGCAAGTGGATAGAATGAGGTGCCATAGGGATGTGCAGTTCCGGCTGGTGAGTTGAACAGTTGCCCAGCAGCATTGTACTGACCACATATTGGGTCAGGATGAGCTGTTGGCAACGCAGGGACTGGTGGGACTTGTGGGGGCAGAGGCAGAGGCAGAAGAGATTGAGGTGTGCGGTGGTGCACCTCAGGTGGTGATGATGGAGGTGATGCAGTGGGGGGTAGTTCATCCCTTGCGTCTGTGGGGTCGGGTTGGGCTGTGAGACACGCAGGATGACCTTGCGTACACAGGTACGGCACTGGCGGAGCTCAGTCGCTTCAGGAGAGGGATGCACGTGTTGTCGAGTTGCTTTGGGCATTGCGGTGAGTTTCTTAATGGCGCTTGTCCCGGCTGCTCATACTTATACCCCAGATTTTCAAGGAGGATTGTTGATTGTTGATACACACTTTGTTGAATGCTCAACCATTCCCAGGTGTTCCGCATCGTGTTTGCATGTCAACAGAGAGGGGCCGCTTTTGCTCTATGACAACGCACATCAGAACTAGTATTCATTGCACAGACACTGGTCGTGGGGTGGTACAACAGCAGGAGGAAGTAAGCTCAACTTAGCATCAAAATCCACGAGAATCCACATGGACGCTCAGGGGCAGATTACATAAATTGTCTGAAAGTCCAACAAATATTTTACATTTCTTTTTTTTTTTGGTTTATAAAGTTAATTTTGGTGGGAAAAAAAGTCAGCATGGGTGGCTGAAATGCCCATTTACACCCCGCTTACTGTGTAACTTTTCTTAGCCCACCAATAAATATGGAATTCGCTGTATTGACAATTTTTCGTGGGGACTAAGCAAGATGCAATAATTCAATAATTAGGGTATTTATCAATAATTATCCCTTGCTAGCGCGGGAGGTTTTTCCCGATGTAGTACCTTGGGCCAACAGACCATCACATAATCCAGCTCAATAATTTGGGGATACAGAATGGGCAAGAGCGCTCTTGACGTGCGAATACAGTATAGTACCAGACAAAGGTAATGGCGGTGGAAATAAGAAACGCTCAAACTCCTTGTTTCTACTAAGAGTTTTCCCCATTGCATTGTCAAGGTGTGTTAGCTGTTCTGCAGCTAGCTACAAGCAAATACTGGAAAATGTCTGCGCAGTACTGGGCGAAAGCACGAAGTGCTTCTCGATCAGGGATGAGGAGTTTACGTGTCCTACGTGAAGCTACGATAGCCAGACTGGTAGGGTCCATAACATCACGAAAGAGGTTCAACACCCTTGCTCAGGAAATGGTAATGTTTCACCCAGGTAGCTATCGTGCAAGGTGGTGGCCTAGCTGGTAGTACAAAACACACAGGCAAGGCAAATCATAGCATGTCAGTAAGGCGCGCACAGTGATCAGCTAGCAGCAAGTAGCAAATGAGATTTGATGAAATCATATGATGGATAACAAACGTCCAATAGCGGGGTGCATGGTAAATGGCCAGCAGCAGATAACAGATAGTGTATTTGATGGATGGTAAATAAACATTGGACGTGTATCAGAATAGCAGCAAGGTGTCCAAAAAGCCGATGGTGGGCCAGGTCTGGTGATCAGCCAGCAGGGTACCAATGTTATAATGTTATTTGATTACTAGTACAGTGACCAAATGACCAAAAATGGCCAAAAATAGGACATGCACGGTGACTAGCATTTGATGCATACCAAAATAGCAGTGAGGGGGCCAAAAGGCTGATAGCAGGATGATCAACAGGTAGCGAGTGGTAAAAATAGCATTTGAGGCAAACTTGAAATAACGCGAGCCAGTACTATAGAGGACAGGCCTCATCTATTCCCCTTTCCAGATCTATCATTGAACCCCCCTGTGAGGGCTGCCAATGTGTGGCAAAAAAAGCCATCAAATGTATCTGCCCAGATTTACCGAGGGTGACTTACTCTGCTGTGATAGGTGATCCCCTGGTGAGTGTCAGTTATTGATTGCTGCAAGACGTCTCATTCATTCAGGAGATGGGCAGAATATTTGAGCTGACCCTTTTGACAATACATGGGATGTTTCTGGAAGACATTTCGTAGCAGCTTGCTTGATAGGATGAACCAAGGATGAACTTGAATTACCTTGCATAGCACCAGATTTAAATTATATAAGCATCGTGTAAATCTCGTGATCCGGGGTCTTTCGTTTTCTTCGGCTTCTTCCTTCAGTTTTCTGTGTTTCCGCACCGCACAAGGGTTCTCTCGCTTCCTCCCTGGGGATTCCGACACCGTTTCCTCCCTCTTTCGGTGTCCATGTTCATAACGTTCATTCTCTGCTGTTTGTCTGTGGCTCTTGTCCTTTCTGATCGTGTCTGGAGTGCCTCTGCACACCCTTATCATTGCTATGAACTATGTTTAGGTCTGCCCGGTTGTCACAACTAGGCACTTATGTATTAGATTCTTAACAAAACGATTAAAACCTCCTTTCAGTTCACACGGTTGTGCGCCAGTGCAAGCAAGGTTTTGGTCGACAGAGTCGACACCTAGTGTAAGGTCCACACTTACGCTGTGCACACAACGGCACCATTCGTATCCGCCACAACCATTCGGCCATATCGGCCACTCATCATCATGTTTGCACTATATCCGATTGTGTCTACGCCAGATTGTGTCTATTGTCCCGCTCGAATTGTCTGTCTGTGTCCTGTGGCTCGCTTATCATGTATATATACTCTGACTCTCGTGCTTCGAAATCCCTTTTCTGCTGTTCTTAAATCTCGTCTGATATCACTCGAACGTCGACTTTGCATCCCGGATCGCACACGGCCGATCGTTGCATACGTCTCCCCTCTACTCTCCCTCTCTTCTCTGTCTACGTCTTCCCCTTGGGACGACATCTCTACTACTCGCACTAAACCCTTCACTAGTAGGGTAGATAGTTGTCTATTCTTCGAATCAGTCGACGTGTTAGGCAAAGATCGCATCACATGACAAAAGGGAGGTGCATGTGCCGCCGCGCACCACCTGCACACTGGCAAAGAATACATGACTCTGAGTCTGACTAAGTCGTTCCTCTCCATGACACTGACACCAACATGGACGAAAAAGCTTACAATGGCACCACACAGAATGTTTTAAAAGTCTTACACTGAAAATCCTGCTTTGGTAGCGCAGCTCGCAATGTCACAGTAGGCTCTGCATTACTGACCGGTTGGCTTGGCGTCTTGTCGTTCAGTCTCGCTCGTCGTATCGCTGTTGAACGTTGGACGTTGATCAAGCCATGTTCTCTCGAATCGTCGTTCATTCGATACAACTTCCAGTCATGCCTATTTCATCCTTTTCCCGGACTAACTAACCAAGTGGTTTGGTCAGGTTGAGCGAGCAACTCTTCTTTTTTAAATTCGTGTTGCTCATACTGTGCCACTGCCGTCGACGGGGGGAATCCTTCACTCTCGAGCTTCGGTCGCAGGAGAAGTCAAAAATTCATTGTTTCATCCTAGCGGATCGCCACGCGACCTGAGGTGTACCTTCATGCCGAGGTCAAGACGCTACTAATTAGAACAGCCCCGGTTCAATGCTTCAATGATGAGAACAAGAACTTTGAAGATCGGGGTACATACCATGCTGTCCGCCGAGTCGCACATATTTGAAAAGAGAACATCCAATGGTCTCACGCTGATCGACGATTCGTCGGCCCCGATATTCATAGATCTGATAACACGGGTAGAGCCTAGCTATCGGAAGATCGTGCTAAACTTGAACCACCTCCACGGTACCTGGATGGAAATATATCCCTCACTGAACCGCTCGTCTGGTCCTGGCTCCTCGGTGTCATATCCGACGAGCACGTAATCTTATGAGTAGGCGTACCGCTTCTGTCCGAGATGACCGAAATCTCGATCTGTACAACCCAACTGCGAGATCTGCACTTTCCTTATCTGCAGCTGCGTTCGGGAAACAAGTGCGCGAGCAGTTTTGGGCCGCTGGAATTACAGTAATCTAGATGTAATTCTGCGGTAGATCTACCGTCCTCAGTACTGTACCACCATCAGTTCCGAGGTCTTAATTGCGTGCTTGTAGAGTCGGCCGGGTTCCATCAGCATTTCCAGATAGCTCGGCATAGCCTACATCGCGTAATATAGGATCGGTACAGTACTCTACTATCATGTCCGTTCAGACGTTGAACGTCTGAACATGCACCGGTGATCATTCCTCCAATTTGAGAGGTCGAGTCGTATTTCTTCCCTGGGCCTGCAGTGGGCCTGGCAGGCCGAAGTGGCATCTCACCAAAAATCAATCTCCATATATTCCGCGGCCGCAAACTCACCCGACAAATTCGTATGTGATAAGCGGAAATGTAATCCAGTTCGCATTGATGTGACCGGGGCTCATATCGTTCATGACCGTTGCAGCCCAAGCCACGGACAGCATCTCCCGTTTACGATCAAGGGGTTACACACCCACACCGAAGTCAACACCCGGGCCCAGAGGAATGACTACATGAACTTCCTGCTCCCTATCGACATCCTCAAGTTTGCAGGTACAATGCAGCCTAGGTACACATCTATTGTACAAAAACACGTTAAAGCATGGCTACAGCCTCGACGTAGTCCATATTTCGTACCAGTGTCGGGCGACCATGTAAATCTTTGTTACTCGGTCTGCCTCGACTCAGCAGGACAGAATGCCTGACTCCCATGAACCACCAATGGTACACATAAAAGAGAAAGGTGAGACTAAATCTGATCCCAAAAAGGGTCTTGCTCTTTGGGGCCCACGGCCTTTTCTTGGGCTCTGCCATCCACCACTATCGACCTATCGATGCGCACTTGAAGATCAAAGTCGTTCTCTGTGTTGTCGAACTCGTCCTGTGACCGCAAGTCGGGCTCAATCCTTGACTGGTCTCTGGGCCCCTTGTCGAAGCGCAAGGCAGACATGACCGCACGGGAACTTGGTGGCTCGGACAAAATGACTGACGTCTGATCAGTCCTGGCGTCTGGTAACCGGTAACTTCTCAGTAACTGCGCGACGTTTGTGCGATAGCTAACGTACCACGAGGGTGGATAAGAATCCGTTGACTCATGATCCAAGTAACCGCATACTCGAACGACGCGCTAGGATCAGCACGATAAGGCTTGGTGGGAAAGACGTGGTGCGAGAATAGGGAATTACCCAGTTGTTTGAATGACACTACCAATGCCCCGATACAACAGTATATTCGCCATATTTGTGACTGCACGGAAAAAGGTCGGCGATAGTGTTCGACGATCAATGGAGAGAACATACGCGTCAGCACGACGAAATATCCGAGACCGTCGTATAACAATCTTGCTTGGCGGTGAGAACTTCCGGGATAATTGCCACATTAGAGATGACTTACATCTTGAGGAGCCGCGAGGAACTGGGGGGAGTCAGTGGCAGGTCTGGACCTCACGGTAAACGTTACAACTTACTTTGATGTTGCAGCCCTGACTCTCATAAGATAGAAGGTCGAGATCGACAATGTAAGACAATCGAATAACATTGCTACCATATAAAACGACCAGGTCGAAATTGGACTTTTCGGATGGGAGCTGAGGATTGTGCAACTTATCGTCTTGTCAGGACGGGCTAGACTTAAACGTTCAAGGAGAGAATGGTACGTACTTTCCCTGATGAGGCGTAGTGGGTATAGTCATGCGAACTTCAATCACTGAGAGCGCGATCACGATAACGGCTGCACTCACATCTATTGAATAAGCTAAATGATGCAACGTCGGTAAATTTATGAAATCTGGGGGGGAAAGGCCTTCTGACTCACGAACACGAGCATACATACTGGTAAACCATTGGAACTGCTTCAAATTAGAACCGAAGTTTACGTCGAGGACCAAGAGAACTCACCCCAGCAACCAGAAGATATGTTACCATAAGGGTCCAGCCTACGTATGGAGAACGTTGGGAAATACCATACGTCCTAGAGCTCACCATCAGACTTGAGACAATGGCAGCGAAATGACGCCTCACCGAATAGCTAGGATTGCTTGCGACGCCATCATTTGGATCACTATCAGATTGGTCAGCCAGGAGCGCCGACACGGCGTTGGGTAGTGAAAACCTGCCTTTGAATACAGGAGAAAGCATGAAGTAATGCTCGCAGGTATTGGACTTGAAGCCGTGGTGGAAAAATCCCACATTACTGATAACCAGTACCATTATGCTAGAGTAGCTGCATCGAAAGTGAGCAGCCTGAGGCCACGCAATGGACAAGGAGGGAAGACCTGCCGAAGAACAACAAATAATATAAGACCACGCTGTTCGTAGCCAATGTGAATCAGATAGGATGACTTTCGCGAGCATGAATTAAATCTTCTCACCTTCGCCGATTAGAGGACTTATATATCCGATATTCTGCAGGGAGGGTCATGAGATAACTTGACTGATGTCAGTCCCCATGAAATGTCAGCAATCAGCAATTGACAGCATACTCATAAGCTCCCAGAGTCAGCGACGCAATCCGTAAGTTATTATCTGCGGCTACAGCACCCGCACTGGGGTATGCAGTAGCGACGGTTGCTCTGATGGTTCCTATTACCATTTCTTGAACTGCCAGTTGGTCAGAGGCGAAAGGATAGAATAGTGGGGGTAGACAAGATGCAAAGGTAACCGCAAGCCCTTCAATATGTGGGAGTAGATATAAATATTGCTGCGGGAGCGCGCGGTTGTTTCGGGTATCCGGCTTCGTGCTGAACTTTCACTGTGGGACAACGAGAGTGGGTCGCCTGGATCAGGAGCGATCATGGCTCTATTGCCTCATAATCGCATAGGCACGTAGAGACAGTCATCTTTTTTTAAGACATGTGACAACTGCCGGAGGTCATGACGGATTTATCTTGGCGAGTGCGGTTCGGACAAGACCTTTCACAGTCACCTGTTCAGGGGCAATGATACTGTACCGGCAGCCACAGCGAATTCTTCTGGGACTCCAGCGGCCAAGATAGCATCGTTGATAAGCATCGAAACAGAGAAGAGCATAGGCTAGTTGGTCGTCCCACATTGCAAAGCTAGGAAAGATATTGTAGGCTCGTGACTAGTCGCAATCTGAGGTTGAGCACCTGCCACGAGATATGTGAAAAATCCCGGAAGATACTACCGAGATCCTAATGGAGCTAGCACCCCATAATATTGATTGGAAGCGATCACCGGTCTAGATTGTTTGACGAGCGTGAACGAGTAAGTCATTCAGAGAGTCCGAGGAGTCCAGGACCAACGCAGTGCCGGGTGAAGCATACACAGATTGAGAAGATTTTCCTGCCAATATATGCCACTAGTTCAATTAGACGACGAGAAGTCTCAAGGACAGCTCGTCTCAAAAGTTTTTGCGAACATCATTGCTAATCCAGGCAGGTAAATAGGCATTCAAGTTGTGTTGACAGCCGACATCGCGTACCGGCACAGGGATCGAGTCCCAGGATCGTTTACCATTTTGACGAGATTCCGAGAAGGTGGTCATCCAGCATCTCCGCTCTCGTCTCATCAGTGTCCACAAATTGCACGCGCGCTTGAGGACTTGTGCGTTGATGTCAGATGTCGAACCACAGGGACCGTGATAAAAATATAATGTGAAGAATACGTAAGAGAACAGGAGCGCCTCTGATCGAACACCAACAATCTGCATGGCTAAGAATTTCATCGCGGCAGAAAACAAGCTCGAAGGACACACGCACGTTCTTCTCATCACAACAGGCAGTGTTGCGTCTATCAAGGCGCCTCTCATAGTCGGGGAGCTCCTCAAGGTTCGCGAGACCCCACACTACAGTTCTGAATAAATCACCTTTTTTTCTGACCACCCGCGCCCTGGAGCATATAGTACAAGAACGTGTCCGTGCAAGTAGCAGCAACCAAGCCATCGCTTACCTTCTTCCAGCCGGTCGATATTCTCGGTCTAGGAGTGAACGTGTGGACCGACGACGACGAATGGGCTGTGCGCCTCTCTACCCCCGCGTCGCTGTTGTTCCCGGTTTCTACTCAACCCCATCGTTGTTAGCCGAACTATCGCATCGGCGATCCCATTCTGCACATCGAGCTTCGTCGCTGGGCCGACATCGTGCTCATCGCACCGTGCTCCGCCAACACCCTCGCCAAGATCGCCAATGGCATTTGCGACAATCTCGTCGTAAGCGCATACATTAATACCTCATCGCGCCCGCGTCGAGTCCCTAACTCGTAACCCACCGCGACCGCTACAAAAAAAAAGACATCGCTGTTGCGGGCACTGGCCCCGACGACGCCGACATATGTTTATCCCGCGATGAACACGCTCATGTACGAACACCCGCTGACAGCGCAGCATATCCGAATTATCCGAGACATGATTGGGTACAATGTCGTTGGGCCCGTTTCCAAGAGCCTCGCGTGTGGCGACGTGGGCGTCGGCGCAATGGTCGAATGGCGCGATATCGTTGCGTCTGTTGTTGAGAAATTTGCTCTCGTGAGAGATCCGGGCCACGGTTGACACTGGAGCTATTCATATATATGCAAGTAGTCGAATTATGTACTGAATTGCTTCAATCGAACGGTCGTTCGGTCGCAAGCATTATCATGCGAGGTCGATGTTTACTCGGTCTTCCACCAGTTCTGGACGCTGTACTTCCATACCGTGAGTGTGAAGGGACTGCGGACTTCGTATCATGGAAGAAGCAGAGAAAATAATAAATTATCACACATCGTTATATTGGATCGTTAAGGGATCGTTAAGGGTGAACAAAAAACAAAGGGTCATCAAGCCAAGTGGGGTCGTAATCACAACATATAGTCTGCAACGAGTGCTACAAACATCATGTGCCATACATGGACTCTACCTTCGATGCAAATGCAGGGTCACCGCGAGTTTCAGCCGCCAGCCTTTCCCAACAAAGCGTATCCGCTGCCGGCCGGGCCATGCAGCTGGAGGTTCGAGTGAGCACCGAAGTGATGGTCCAAGCGGGTAGACTACAGACCTTATTATAGCACCGACGGCACAGCGGGTTCCCGTCTTTCTCGGTGAGACGGCTTGAATCGAGCAAGGTACTGCACTCCGAACAACGAAGACATTCTTTGTGCCATGTTTTACCAATAGCCTTCACCTAGGAATTTGCCAGGGAACCCGTGAGCTGAAGGTAAGATCCGGGATTTAATGGAGACTCGCACCTGCTCTGCAAAATACACGTTCTTGCTGCAGGCTGGGCATTGGGGTGTCCCACTGCCCCATTGCCGCGTACCCGTAGGCGTGGAACGCAATCCACCCGCGAGTGCAGCACCATAACGCGTGCCGGTCGCGTTTGCGACCAATGGTACGACTCGGCGCGTCCCAGTGCCTCCATTCCCACCGACGGAGAGCGCACGGCCTAAGGTAGCAGGGGGCGGGCGCTTTGTTGGTGAGTCTGCACGAGTGGGGGTACTGACGAGTGGGACGGTTCGGGGGAGACCGCCCTCTGAGCGTCCGGTGTGTGACGGCGTGAATAGCAGATCGTCGACTTCGTCTTCCTCGGCGTGGTCAGAAGTGTCCGTTTTCTCGGCATTAGCGACGAAGTTCGGCCGAGTAGGGCTCAGCACACGGGTAGGACGAAGAAGCGGTCCGGGTGAATTTGCTGCATCTCCGAAGACGTTTCCTGTGTCTTCCGGCCGATAGGCGTGGCGAACAAGGTGCCTTTGCGAGTCGAGGTCTGTGGAGGTGTAAGACTTCGAGATAAAGGGGGGTTACTGCGGGACGTGGGGTGGGGACGAGGATGACTCCGTTGCACGGGACGGTGATAGAGATGGGTCTGCGGCCTGATGAGGCAGGTTGGCTGAACGTAGATCGCGTGTCCCAAAGTTCTTGCTGTGGCAGTTCTTACTGTGGGAAGTGGTTAGAATACCTGCACGAAAGACATTCTCTCTGAACTTCGTACCATATGGCTATACGAGCATATCTATCAGCGGACCAGAGCCGTCTAGATTGGAACCATACGCACTTCTGCCTCGTGTTCGAGTAGCCGTAAAGAGTCTAATCTAACACCGCAGCTTGTACACGTGAGACATGGCTGGGCACCAATGAGTACTGCATGCTGTAATATTTAATTGGAAACGTACTTTATGATACAGCTACGAAATGGATTTTATTAGCGCGGCGCATGACAATCGACTAGACGCCGTAAATCTCACTTTTCTACCGGGTCCCATCACCTGTTGAGGGGTTCGTTAAGCGTTAAACGGACGCTTATTACCGGAAAACTCACCTGCTCGGCAGCATAGACGGCCTTGGAGCACCTGGGACATTTGGGTGTTCCTCCAAAAGATGCATCTGGAGGGGAAACGGGTGGTAGACTCGGAAGAGTGGTGAGGGAAGGAAGTGGTGTTGGTAAGAGGAGTGATCGCGGTAGTCGCAGTCGCCCCACCCAGCTTTGCAAGAGGTCACCGAGCCGAGATTACGTAATACATGGGGTGTATAGGCTTACATGATTGTGACGAGAGGAGTGAATTCTGCCTTTTGAGTACGCGTTCGCAATAGAACTGAGGAGGCTGTTTGTTTGATTTCTCTATTTTACTCGCGAAGAACGGATGAACAGCGTTGCTTTTCCCAGATCGGATATGAGTCGGAGATTGAAATCGATTAGGCAAGATTGATTTTTTGCCACAACGTCTTCACTCCGTCCTTTTTACATCCCCTCTCCTCCCTCTCCCTAACATCCAAAAAAGTCATCCTAAAGGCCACCCATGTCTGACGACGAAAAGCATAACCAGACCTTTGAGCAGGTAGTCCTTTCCTCCCCAGCTTTCTCATGTCCCTGCTTATCACCGCTTGCGCGCGAAGGCCAATGCCGGGGCCTCCACCACCTACCCTATGCAATGCTCTGCCCTCCGCAAGAACGGGCACGTCGTTATCAAGGGTATGTGTTGATTTTTGGGAAATCCGGATTTCGTGACCGATGAGCGTGGTTGATGTTAGGTCGCCCCTGCAAGATCGTGGACATGTCTACCTCGAAGACTGGAAAGCACGGTCATGCCAA
Organism: Lactarius quietus; assembly: GCA_015025155.1. Lineage (NCBI taxonomy): Eukaryota > Fungi > Basidiomycota > Agaricomycetes > Russulales > Russulaceae > Lactarius > Lactarius quietus. Next base: position 170,732 of record WITN01000110.1, read on the forward strand.
AGTTCACCTTGTCGCCATCGATGTAAGTACCTTTTTCCGTTCCTGACCTATTATTGTCTCATGACCTAGCCAGATCTTCACTGGCAAGAAATTGGTGAGTTTTGGGGAGCACCGCTTTTTGTTATCCTTTTTTGCCATAATGTGAGGGGGGTACTCTAATTGGGAATCGCAGGAAGATATCTGTCCTTCCACGCACAACATGGATGTCCCCAATGTGACTCGCAACGAATACCAACTTGTATGCCCCCCTTTTATCTTCTGGCTTCTGCGGTTGATCCCTGCGACCCCAAGGTCAACGTTGACGATGGATTCCTCAATTTGATGTCTGCAGATGGCGCATCGAAGGATGATGTCAAGGTCCCTGAGGGTGACCTTGGCGTTCAAATTAGCGCAGGATTCGATGAG
>WITN01001100.1:0-25966 GCA_015025155.1 Lactarius quietus
GACCTTTCTTGAATAGGAAGGTGAGGATTATCCAATCCTTTCACACACATCATCTTGGCTAGTTCCACTAAACCAATACTTCGTTGTCCTGGGTTTGTGTGCACATTCCCTTGCACACTCTTGAGTTTCATGGGTAAGTCACGGACCGAGGTATAGGTTTGTGACACACACCTGCTCACTGTCCTTTTTTCTTCACTTCCCCACCATTTCTACCACACAATCATGCAGCACGTCAATCGTAAACCACAAGACGAAGACACGCACGCATTGCAGAAGCACTGGCTGAGTGTCGGTAAGCATATTGAACAAGGGTGAGCAGGGGGTGTACTAACGGTGTTCTTGAGCAATGGACCTCGACATCATCCTTGACAACGACCCTCCATCTCCCCCATCGCCTCCGCCGCCGCCTCCCTTGCCTACTACCCCCATGTCGCCCCCTGTTCCAGAGGAAGGCGCGCTGAGGAACGACGCTAGAGGTGCATAGAGTGGGGACATCGAAGGTGCGTGCTCCTGCAGTGCTAACGTTCTGTACCATAGTCCTGACACATCTTCTACGGACTTTAGAATGTCCTTGAGAGGCGAGTGGTGAAAGCATTCACCGGCCAGAGGAGGGATTGGCTGTAGTTGAAATTTCAAACTTAGGTTCATTCTTGTAGATCATTGGCTGAATGTATATGTATTTGCATACTTTCGTTCATCTAACACGCTGTGAAGGATCTGAATAGGTGCCACGCAGATCCAGAGGCGGTGATCTGAATGCGCATCATGCAAAACCAGACATGGTATTCGGAATGCGCGTCATGCTGCCATCGGTCTTGCACAGCGCTCTGCGCATTCTCATGGAGGTGGCGCATCCCGGCTTCGATTTACCATGGGTGATATCGCTGGAGGGGTGGCCCATGTTTGCTACACTGTGCACATAAGGCGAGGAGTCCTTGGTGAGCTTGTCTCTTCTGTGCGGGCTTTCATCAATGTTGATGCCTAAGAGCGTTGTTTATTCATTAGCGTCGGTAGAATCATACGATCTGAATAGTCTATTCTAATCCATCTTTCCTACCACATCGTGCACACCCAGTGTCATGGTGTAATTGTTGGCTGGCTGAAATGGGCTGGCTACATTGGGCTAGCAAAAAAGCCTGCATGCTCGTGCTGACGTGAATGCAGCGAATGACAAGTCCGAGATGAGGAAGGTGCAATTTTGAGGGATGCACCACCGGAACAGTTGATAGAGGAAGATAATGTTGAAATGTAATAAGTACATATGTATCTTATCTATAGCAGTTACAACATTACAGTAGTATTGTACATATGATTACCATATTAGGGTACTTCATTACGCACAAAGTGGGCGTGACTCCAATATGGAGGGCGCAAGTCTTATCAGTATCACACATGGTGATATTGAAGACTTCTGGGGTGTTTCACATCAGATGTCACTGAAAACACGATATTGTGGACACCTTTACTCATCACTTATCTTGTAATGGACATGGTGGGACCATAGGGACCGGTTTTCCTATAAATGAGGGGAGTAGAGCCCCTCTAAGAATACAAGTCATTCACTCTACACACACTTGAGCACTCCTCTCTACAAACCTCTCTACTAGTCTCTATACCTTTACAAGGTGAGACTCCGTAACTCTGTTAGCTGTGCTGGTTGCTGCGCAACAGATAAGAGCAAGGAAGAGGAAGAAAGCGAAAAACAAGCTTAAGCCCAAGATGAGGACAGCACCACCATTGGGATGATTGACAGAGAAGGGTAAGACCAAGGAAGAGGAAGAAAGCAAAAGATAAGCCCGGGACAAGGGGTGCGTGGTTTTGAAAAGTGCACCATTGGGATGGTTGACAGAGAGGAATAAGAGCAAGGAAGTGGAAGAAAGTGAAAGACAAGTCTGAGATGAGGAGGGTGGGTGTGGCTTTGAGGGCGCACCATCAGAATGGTTGATGAGCAAGGCTAAGAGCAAGGAAGAGGAAGAAAGCGAAAGATAAGCCCCAAGACAAGAGTGTGCATTGGCCATGTTGGATTATTATTAGTAGAGATGCGTTGAGGTAACAAAATGAAGTCTGCTTAGGCAGCCCTGCTTGTAAAACTATTATATTGCATGCTGGCAGGTACTAGTAATTGTCTGTTAAAAGCTCGTGAGAGTGATGATCAGCAAATTTGTTGATGAAGAAGGACTGATATCTATCCAAAGAATTGTGGTATTGAACATCAATTGGTACCAGGTCTGAACCAAAAACCGGAAGGAGGTGGGTGGCACGGGCGATGGTCTTTATATCAATGACTTGAGTGGTCGGCTTCCCATTCTGCTTCTCCAGAGAAACAACCCACATCCTGGTGTCCAGATCAGGTTCGTCGTCCTCATGGACAAACCAGTTGACAAACGTGCAACAGTGGTTAACTCTCCTGTATGTGAACGAGAAAAACAATTGGACACGGGAAATGACCATACCTTCCAGGCCGGGAAGAGAGTCGTCCAAAACTACATATACCATGTCACAGCAGGGATTGTTGTACCAGGATGGTGTTGAACGAATCTGCTCTTGATGTATCCCTCCGACACCGCAAAGATCACTTGACGCAAAGAAAGTTGCGAGTGCCAAGTGGTGAACGTGTACATGGCCATAAAATTCTGGGAGGTCAGAGTGTGTGTCAGGTGCAATGGCGCTATTGGGGTTGTCAAAGAGGAACAGAAATTGTTGAAGAGTGAAGGGAAGGCCAGGTTGTTGGATAAAGTCTGCAAGATCTTGAAGGTTATGCGGATAGCCAGCTTCTGTCAATAATGAGAACACTGATCGGAATCATAATTGTCAGCGCTTGCACCTGTTCTGACAGACAATGACACAATTGAGAGAGTTTCCTCATTGTTGACACCGTCTACAGCGATTCCATCCTTGTCTGGCCCAGAAGCACTGCGACCTGAATCAGGCGGTGTCAGATCTTCCTGTGAGTCTTCTCCATCAGTGACGCCGGCCATGTATGCTGCCGTTGTTCCCTTCAACATGCCTAGCGAGGTAAAGTAGCAGTGGAGCGCTGCCAATGTTTCCCACCAGAGCAATGACTTTGTCATTTGAGGGAGCGCATTGTTGTGATTTGACCGATACCAATTATCTTTGACTGATACTCTGTGCTTTGACTCTGTAATAGAAGAACAAAGGCCATTTGGAGAGCCAAAGAGTTGAATAGAGAAATGATAATGAGAGAGTGCATGCTGGCGGGGTAAAGAGACCGTTTTGAGGGTACCAGTTGTGAGGAAGACATCATGAAGCTCATGGTACTTCGCAACGCATTCTTGAAAGCGCTCAAGGACCAGGGAAGAGATGGCATTCCAGCATGTGATATAACAAGCATCCATGAATGTCGAAATACAATGGACTATCACTGATGGGAGATATCCAGCAAGGGCTCCCAGATAAACCTAGATAAAATCCTCATAAATAGTAGATCAAATATTCTTTGAGAAGCGATCACCTTCATGAGTGCTTTGGAATTGTTGCCTGTCCATTGAAGGAAGTCACGCCCGTCAGGAAACTGCCAAAGACCTGGAAATTGTGGAACAACACCAATCCTAAGAAGCAAATTATAAGAAACCTTGTAACTTACTCATGCAGCGGGACTCACCATCGGTCAATATCCCCCATTATCTCGAGGGAACGGGCCTTGCTGTGGACATGCTCAAGATATACCCTGACCCAAGCAATGAGGTGATCCTTGAAGATACCTTTGATGACTTGATGGAGGAGGTCTGGTGAGATTAGCTCATGGATGTTGGCATGAGGAAAGTTGTATGTGAACGGCTGAAGCTGAGAATCAGCCATGGAAACGTTCATTGTAACATGTGAGCTACACGTGAGCCTGACTTAGGCAATATTCGATGAACGCGGTGACTTAACAACGGTCTGTTCTCAAGCACGAAGGCTGAGCAATCGTCTCAATGCGCGAAGGCGGAGTTCAGTCTTTGACCGGCTATACTTGTTGGGGTGTTCCCACAGGAAGAAGAGAGGAAGCGAGAGGGGACAGTCCTTGGATTCAACGAGACGAGAAGGTAACAAGAACTTCAAGCTGCCGACCACATTAGTCGACAGCTTCCTTATAACGGTAGTACAAACACCACTACTAATGATACTACTAAGCCATCAGTCAGTCGCTCACTAAGGGCATCTGTCATCGTATAGTACATCAGTCATCAAGCGACAAGAACATCAGTCATCGTATAGTACAGTTTAGTAAGTCCCTCAGACGCGTGATTGGTAAGTGAGCAGTCCGAACGTGACATTCATGCATGTCGTTACATACCATGACATCCTCATAAATACCAAAGGTGTCCCAGAGCGTCCTGGCATCAAATTTCTTGATGAGATAGTCCAGTGTTCCACGCCGTCCAGATTCTCAGGTGTTGTGTTGCATCTTTGAAAAGGTTTATAGTTAGAGTTAAACTTAATAGCAAAAGAAGTTGAGAACGTACTTTGCACACCAACACGAGACGATACCTGTGACCCAAACTTGTTCTGGGTAATCTGCAATGTAAGGCCCCAATCCAAATATTGTGCGGTGAAACAGTCCATCTGGGCACTTCATGACTGTTGGGCTCGTCATGTACTTCCTCAGTGGTTTGAAGACGACTTCGAGACATTTATGGAACAATTGCCGGCAAAAGCAATGGTATTCTGGGCGCTTTCGCTGGGACCTTGACACTAGACATGCGGCATGAGGCCTATGCAGAAAGTATTAAACCATAGCTCACCTTTTGGTATGGGTAGGAAGGCGACAGGAAGGACTCCATTTCCGTGTGCTCCTCATGCTGTATTTGAAAGGATTCCGACGGAAACATAGACAGGGTGATATTCTTGATGACCAGTTGCAGCCGAAACAGTTGTCTTGTCACTTCCGGCAATAATGGGGACAAACATTGCTCCATGGGTAATTCGGTCTTGTGAGAGCTTGTCCTAGAGAATGGAGTAAGAAAAATGCCCCGAAAAAGAACATGAAATGACCGTACTGCCTGCTTGAATGCCCAATGCCCAGACATAAGATTTGACCAGATGCGATCACCATTGCTGTTAAATTCTTGGTATGGAGTACTGTCAAATTGGTCCTTGAAGGCTATCGTTGCAAGCTGATCTTGAATGACATCCAGGACATCGCGAGCATTCAACTCGTACACCTGCTCCATCCAGTGTGGAGGCATCACTGTATGGCATCAATCGTCTTGTACATGTCATTCACACTCTTCCATGGGGCACCAGTCAAAGAGCCATGCTTGAATGAAGTGGCTGACCACAAGTTCAGGCCTTCTGTGATCCTGGAAGCTGATAACTGAAGGGCCACATAATGGTAATACGCCCAGTCAAAAGCAAGGCGGTCCTCGAAAGGCTTCCAGTCATGGGGTTGCTGATCATTTTTGTCCAGCGTCGGAGGTAGTTCCTGAAGAAATGTACCATCTTCCTGACATGGCCGACCTGTAGTCATGTTAGAACCAACAGAGAGAGATGAATGCAGGCGTACTGTTCAAATCTGGGTGGAAAATTCGTGTGTGCGACCTCAAAGCCTCAGAAGGGGTGATGCTTGGATGCTTGAATCTCACATGCCGATGGAGTCCAGGGAGGGTTGGGTATTCTTTAGCACAGATATCACAGGTAAAATGGGAGACTGTCATGGTGTCATTTGATAATATGGGGAGTGAATCGAAACAGCCTAACATGTGATCGCCTCTTTTCAGACTCAATTGAGTTGGGCTTGAATCCCGTCCCTCACATTCCTCCCCACATGCCCACTGCTGCTTCCACCAGAAAAACCAGATCTGTGGCTGTAGAACCATCAGCACTGCCAGAAAAGACAATGAAACGACCCAGTTGAAGGAAGGCTCCAGCTCTGAAACCCAACGACGCACCTTCACATGAGTTGATGGAGGGGGAAATCCCCACCACAATGCCTGCCACTCCAAAGAAGCGAGGCCAAAAGCCAAAGCACGTTGCAGCAGGCGACCAGCCATCCCAAAACACAACCGAGGTCACTGTTCCCAAGGCCGCTGGCAAATCCACTGTCGACACAGTCATCGACCCCAAACCAAAATTGAAGAAGAAGGCACCACTGCCCGCCCATGACCCGTTGCCAGCTCGAGAGGGTAGGAACACTCACCCTGGTTTGCATATTGGTATACAGCCAACCCCTCGTCGATCAGCCCAGGCCGTTGCAGCTGAGCGCAAGAAGAAGCGACAGGCACTGGAAGCAAAGCAACACGCACTGGAAGCAAAGCTACAGGGAATCGAAGAAGCAAAAGATGTGCTCGCTCAAATGGAGCTCGAAGACGAAAGTCTTAAGGAAGAAGTTGAGGAACAAGGCCGTCGGCGACTCCCCAACCCATTTGCACCATACCACAAATCAAGTGGGGACGAAGAATTTGAGGGATGGGACAACATGGAGGACATTGCAGATGACGATATTGAAGATGATATCGTAGATGATGATCTTGAGCCTGAACCTGAAGTAGTGGAGGTAAGCACATCTCGAAGGATTTACGATCATTCACTAACCATCAAACTAGGTCCAAGGAAGAGGAAAAGGAAAAGGAAGAAAGGCTTCTTCAAGAGAGTTGTGCAAGGACATCGAAGATAAGGTGGATAGACTGCATGCGGTGGGAGGAAAAAAAGTCACGAAGCAGCAAGTTGGCGAAGCGAGGTAAGCAATACTGTCACATGGCCTGCCTAGTGCCTGCCATCTATTGCTATCTATGGCTATTGCTATCTATGGAAACTAACTTTACACACGACTTTCCTTCTTTGTCAAGGTTCAACTTCTCTTTAGCGGACCTCCTCCCAAAGAAGTACAACAAAGCTGGGGCAGACGCAACCACAATGGGCTACTTTGTCCCCAACCCGTCATTGGTGGCCTGGATGATGACTACGTTACAGCCGAACACCCGGCTTCATTCGGGCCAATTGCCTCCCAAGCAATGCCCATTATTCCACTTAACCTGCAGCAAGATTGCACCCGGGCAAACAATATGCGTCCTTGTTTGGTGCCCCATCACAAATACCCTTAAACCAAAGAGTAGTTGGTTAGTTTTTCCCACGCCATTGAAAGTGAGAGCGATGTGATTCAGGTTGTGAGTACACCTTGTCCTTGTCACCACGTTTTTACCCACAAAAATCAGGACCATCCCCATGCCAGGGCCACCAACAATAGACTCCAAGCCCAAGCCAGTTCGAACAAGGCTGTCAAGAGGGCGAAGCTGAGGATCCAGTCAGACCTCCAACACAACACTGAGGGAAACCTCTACTCTCCCTCCTGCTATGGGGATTCCCCTCATTTGTATCCCCAACGCAGGCTTCTTCCTCCGTCAGCCTACCTGGGCTAAAGTTTTTATCCCAAGTGTCATGTATCTCTTCTTCATTTCGGAGCATCCTTTTCAGACTTTTGTGAACAACTCTGTGTGTTTGTCGCAATCATTCAGGAAGCTTTCGATGCAGCACATCCAACCATCTCTCACAAGCTGACTGCTGGTGACGAAATTGTAACTATGGTATGCCCCCGCTTATGACCACGCTGCCGACTAAATCACCTGCCCCCGTCTCATCAGGTGTTCGATTGACTCAAAGCCAAACGCTCACTGATTGCCTCCGATGTTCTGCAGCTTGTTAAGACCTACTTCGAAGCTGCCATGTTCATTGACCAGTCAAAGGAAATCAAGAGGCATGCATGGTGGGCCCTTCGTCCCAATGGCCTTGCATACAATGCAAAGCCGACTCCTATTGGCTGTGCTTTTGAACCCAAAAGCCCTCACTACATTGTAAGTAACCAGCATATTTTAATCCTTTGTTGTTAATGAATAGTCTTCCAGCACCCTCAGGGAAGGTACCAATCTGCAGTCATTGTCCCCATCACGAAAAAGTTCCTCGCACTTGCTAATGGGTCTGCCATTTTGCTGACAATTAGTGCACAAAACCCACCAATTGGCCTATACATATTGATTCTTACTGCGGTGAGTCTTAAACGTGATCTTATTTTAACTAGTGTACAATTTGAATACTTATTTGCAGGTCAAATGCGCATACAAGTCATTCATCACGGGTACCTATAAGTTGCCCACACAGTTCTCAAATGAGAATGTGTGGTGCACTATGGACGAATACTGCAAATGTCTCCTTCAACTCAGTGCGGGGCAATGGGCCCAAATTTTGGATTCACTAGGGCTCCAGGACTACTCGGAAAGGTACGCCGATCTCACTGATGCTGAAGACCTATCAAAGCTATCCGCATACTGGGGAGGCCTGATGATGGGCTTTGCAAGCCCTGTGAAGTGTGCAAACTTCTAGTCAAGAAAGATCTCAGAGCGGACGTGTGTAGTAGTGTCAACAGTACTTTTTAAATATCAGTTAGAATTTTTGTCCGGCAACATGAGAAGGTTTTTGCATTTTGGCCAGTTTTGGCAGTTTTAGGGGTTTTAAGCCAACCATATTAGGCATGGTTCTGGGCGAGGGAGGGTAATGTGATGGGTGCTCACTGTTTATACACAACAGTGAGGCCAAGGATCACAAGGAGCAGATTGGCTGACATTGAACCAACAAGGCAATAGAACAGGGATAGGGAACAATGGGCCATGAGTAGCAGAACAAGGATGTGGAACAACCCAATGGTGGGAAGCTGCACAGTAAACAAGAGGGGTACAAGTGGGGATGTCACAAGTGGACAGTCTGAGGGACTGTCTGTTGTATTGCCCTAGCTTATATACCCAAATACATGGTCTGTGTGTACTTTAGGGGAGGCCCAACTCCGATCCACAGGTGGGCCCATGGAATACTCTAGAAGGACTCTAAAGATAGCATGGAATGTTCTGGAAGGTTTCTAAGTATATTACCCAATGGCATTAATCCTTGTTAAGCTCTGCTTATCAGGGGTTTGTGGAACATGCCAGAAGGGTTCCAAATATACTGTCTAATAGCAAGTCTCTGATAAGCTCCGCTTATCTAGTGACTTACTCGGTCATCCTTTGCTTGGTAAGTCCCAGTTCTGGACCGGACCTTTCTTGAATAGGAAGGTGAGGATTATCAAATCCTTTCACGTGTGTTGTCTTGGCTAGTTCTACTAGGCCAATACTCTGCTTCCCAGGTTTTGTGTGTGTGCTCCCTTGCACACTCTTGAGGTTCATGGGTTTGTCACGGACCAAGGTATAGGTTCATGACAGGTAAAGTTTTTCTGATCGGGCGGTTCAAGCGGTTTTAAGTGGTTTTAAGTGGTTATAGGCCGAAAAACATATTTTTCAGGCCTAGGAACCATCAAAAACTTGTTATGCATGCCCCTGATGAAGTATAAGGAAACCAAGTTGTAAAAATAAAAATGTACCATCTGTAGTGTCTCCATTGTACAGTATGAATATTGGCGCGCTTGATGTTTTAAAATGCAAGCATGATCAATATTTCACACAGTGTGCTAAGTGTCGGGAAAAAGTAAGCTCCATGTGGCTATTAGACTCAGGAGCTTCAGCACACTTCACTAATAAAATTAGTGACTTCATTGAGTATGAGCCAGCAGAAGAATCTGACCGGATACCAGTTAGAACTGCGTCTAATACTATCTATGTAGAAGGATCTGGAACAGTGCTTTTAAAGCACTATATAAACAAAACTCTAGTAACTACTAGAGTACATACAGTCCTTTACATACCTAAAATGACAACGCGGTTGCTTTCTATGAGAGCATTCTTACAACAAGGTATGCATGTAATGGGCAATGTGCAACAAATTACCTTATACCTTAAAATACAATCGTTTGTCCAATGTAAACCCATTTTAAGTGGACATCCATTATATTGGTTAGATGCAAAATCTATTGAAGTAGAAGCACAGTCGGCTGAAATGCCACTGATCTACAAAGTAGATTACAATCTTATGCATCATCGCCTCAGACACCCATCCAAAGAGGTTTTAAGACATGCAAAGGATTATAAAAAGGGTTTTCCTGACAGAATTATAATTCCTACCACTGATGGTATTTGTCCAGGATGTGTGCAAGGCAAAATGCCTGCAGCTTCTCATCCACCATCTGACACTAGGGCTAAAGCTCCTTTTAGTCGTGTTCATTCCGATCTAAAAAGCTTCCCTATACCATCATACCATAAATATAAGTATTTTATTGTCTTTCTAGACGATTATACTTCATATGCATGGGTATCACTCTTATGCAATAAAGCATCGGCTATTGGCGTGCTTAAACAATGGATTAACTTTAATTAAAAATCAATTTGACACTACCATAAAAGAGTGGATGTCCAATGCCGGCGTTGAATACAAATCAGATGTGTTCCTTAAAACTTTAAAGGATGACAGCATTACAGTGCTACTAAGCGTACCTCACACGCCACAACAAAACGGGTGTGCTGAACACTTTATGCGCACAATAATGGACAAAGCACAGTCAATGCAACTTGATGCTTGTATACCACAGTCTTGGTGGGAATTTGCAGTACAACATGCTGTGCATTGTTATAATAGAGCACCTATGAGTCACCTTAAATGGCAAACACCATATTTTTTATTAAATGATGAAATTCCAGACATTTCACATCTCAGAGTGTTTGGATGCAGTGCTTATGTGCACATCTCAGAAGCTCGGCGTATAAACAAATTATCCCCCAAAAGCAAGCTAATGATCTACTTAGGTAGACCTTCTGGAATGAAAGGCGATGCCTTTATGTGTCATCATAATACCGTATTCTATTCAGACAAAGCTCTGTTTGATGAAATGTTATTCCCTAATTGTACTACTGGACCAAAAGATGGTAGAACAAGAGGAACAACCTAGTTGAATAAACCACCATCTAATCAACCACCCATTGATGTGTCTGAAGTGTTGGAGTTTGAGTCCCGAAGACTTTCGGAGCAAGCGCGACAAATCTGTCTCAAATCCGACCAACCCCAAGATCTGATTAGGGGGTACATCGTACACCCCTTCATTCTTATACTAGCTCCTCAATTCCTATCGCATTTCATATTGTTTTATCTACTGTACATGTCTTTCCATCTATTTCTTGTTACTCCTGTCCCCTGTAGCTATAATGTATAAAAAGCACCTTGGAAACTTTCGAATAGATTATCCAGTTGTGTTCTTCCCTATCCCTTGGTGTGCTCCCCCTGTCTAGCTGCTCCCTCGCTCCGGTGTTCTCGATCCCTCATTCTATCAGTTCTTCATGAAGATGCCACTCCTGGTGATCTTGACTCACAACTTCCCAAGCTATTAATAAGAGGGAGACGTGCTTGACAACCCAATGGGGTTGATCCTCTGTAAAAAAAGAAAGTCAATGAAAGTCACTAAAAAGTCAGACAAAGTCCGAAAAAATGACATTCAGTCAATGAAAAGTCAGAAAAAGTCAGAAGTCAACATAAGTCAATTGTCAGTCAAAATTGACTTGATGAAAAAATGATGAAAACTTGTGTATTTTTCAGTCAGTATGCAAAAGTTAGACAAAGTCAACTGGCAGTCTGGGAAAAGTCAATGAAAGCTTAGAGAAAAATTGTGAAAAGAAGCAATCCTGAGTGGGGGAGATGGGCAAAGCTGGAAAGGGGGTGTGTACATTGAGATAGGAGCATATGGGGAAGGGGTGGGGGTAGGAGATATAGGGAATGGGTGCAAGTGTGTATGTGGGGGTAGGAGTGGTGGTGGGAGATATGGGGAAGGGGTGTGTGTGCATGTAGGTGGGGGATATGGGAAAGGGGTGTGTGTGCATGTAGGTGGGGGATATGGGGAGGGGGTGTGTGCACATGGAGGTGGGGGATATGGGGAGGGTGTGTGTGTGCATAGAGGTGGGGGATATGGGGAGGGTGTGTGTGCACATGAAGGTGGGGGATATGGGGAAAGGGTGTGTGTGCACATGGAGGTGGGGGATATGGGGAAAGGGTGTGTGTGCATGGAGGTGGGGGATATGGGGAGGGGGTGTGTGCACATGGAGGTGGGGGATATGGGGAAGGGGTGTGTGTGCACAGAGGTGGGGGATATGGGGAGGGGGTGTGTGCACATGGAGGTGGGGGATTTGGGGAGGGGTGTGTGCACATGGAGGTGGGGGATATGGGGAAGGGGTGTGTGTGCATGGAGGTGGGAGATATGGGGAAGGGGTGTGTACACATGGAGGTGGGGGATATGGGGAGGGGGTGTGTGCACATGGAGGTGGGGGATATGGGGAGGGGGTGTGTGCACATGGAGGTGGGGGATATGGGGAGGGGGTGTGTGCACATGGAGGTGGGGGATATGGGGAAAGGGTGTGTGTGCTTTGGAGGTGGGGGATATGGGGAGGGGGTGTGTGCACATGGAGGTGGGGGATATGGGGAAGGGGTGTGTGTGCATAGAGGTGGGGATATGGGGAAGGGGTGTGTGCACATGGAGGTGGGGGATATGGGGAGGGTGTGTGTGCACATGGAGGTGGGGGGTATGGGGAAGGGGTGTGTGTGCATGTAGGTGGGGGATATGGGAAGGGTGTGTGTGTATGTGTGTGTGAGGGTGGGTGTTATGTCCTTGCAGAGACGTAGGTTGCTCGATGTGAGCCTAAGACGATGGTACAGTGACTGGTCAAGGGTTCAGAGGTTCAGAGATACAAGTGGACACGTGTGATGGCGGTTGAAGGTTCCTGTGAGTTCAAGGTAGTTCAGTGGTTCAATTGACTTGATGATTTGATGAGGCTTTGCAGCCAAACAATGGAAGTGCAGAGTGGAACAATAGGATTTGCAAGATAAAGGCGAAGACAAAGCTGGGGTACAAGAGGATACAAGCTGCGTCTTATATACCCGATAGTATAGTTATATGAGTCACAATATATGAGTCATGTATGAGTCATTGTAATGGTACAGCCTTCAAGACATAGTAAAGGGGTACTGGGAATGAGTCATCGTATAGTAATGTGAGTCAGTAGTAATGAGTCAGGACAAAGGGATAACTCGTTAAGGGAACAATAGAAGGATTGGAAAGGGTAGAAATGTGTCAGAGAGGATGAGTAAAGTGAAAAGTGAAATGAACGTCCAAATGTGTTATGGTCATGACAGTGGGGGCAGGAGATATGGGGAGAGGGTGGGTGTGCATGGAGGTGGGGGATATGAGGAGGGGGTGTGTGTGCATAGAGAGGGGGATGTTGGGAAGGGGTGTGTGCACATGGAGGTGGGGACATGGGGAGAGGGTGTGTGCACATGGATGTGGGGGATATGGGGAAGGTGTGTGTGTGGGGGGGTGGGATATATGGGGATGGGGTGTGTACGTATGGAGGTGGGGGATGTTGGGAGGGGGTGTGTGCACAAGCAGGTGGGGGATATGGGAAGGAGGGGTGTGTGCATGGAGGCAGGTGATATGGTGAGGTGGTCTGTTTGCATGGATGTGGGGGATATGGAGATGGGTGTGTGTGTGTGTGGGGGGGGGGGGGGGCTGGATATATGGGGAGTGTGTGTGTGTGCATGGAGGTGGGGGATATGGGGAGGGTGTGTGTGCATGTGTGTGGGGGTGGGGGCAGGATATATGGGGAGGGGGTGTGTACACATGGAGGTGGGGGATATGGGAAGGGGGTGTGTGTGCATGGAGACAGGGGATATGGTGAGGTGGTGTGTGTGCATGGAGGGGGGGGATGTCAGGAAGGGGTGTCCATGCTTGCACAGCACCTCACAACCTTTCTTGAGTGGCAGCACTCACTGACCTTTCCTCCACTACTTATGCATATGTGGCAATGCTTGAGACATGTTTGGTGTCAAGGAATGAGCATAGGAATCTAGCTCAGAGGGATCCATCACCAGCAAAGACACAACTGTATAGCAACCTCTACTGTACAAGTACATAATGGCTAATTTACTTTACTACTCTTCTTGTTCTTCAATTTCATCCTCCTCAACATCAAGCAAATCTAATCCTACATGTTTTCTCAATATATGAACCCTTGGCCCATATTCCCATATTCCAACCAATTGAGTGATTCTGAATGTTTCCATGACCATAAATTCCTCAGACCACTCTCCACATGACCTCCCCATGACATCAACCATGTTTACTAGTTCATGGTAGACCACAACACTGCAATCATTCTGAGGCAACTGGTAAAATGCCAATGCCTCTCCAAAAACCAGCCCCCTTCCCTGAGATTCAAAGTATCTGGATGACCTGGAAGCTAACCCTGCTTCTTCAGATATTCTGCTTCTCAAAGTGATATCTCCTGGTATGACACACTTTCCCCATCTCACAATTGGCATATCTGTGTCCAATGGGAATTCAAAGAAATCACAAATTGCAGCAAGGTGATCATAATGTTCTGAGGGACTAGTTATCTCCACTTTTTTGATTGGAAGTGACTAATACAAGTGTTCTCTCTTCCCTTTCTCTCTTGGAGGAATCTTTATCAATGGATATTGCAAGTTCAACACCTTTATGCTTGCCCTTTCATAGAGCATTGTAGCAATATTAGCAAAAGGTGCTTTTCTGGATCTAACTTTATGTCCAATCTCTCCAATGGCCCTCTCAACTGTAGCTTGAGACCCAAATCTGATTGATCCATTCCATGAATGAAGAGGAATGTGAATTAATTGCCAGATGCACAGCCTGCATCTTGAAACCTTCTCATGGTCATTTTGAACATAAAGCCTTTCAAAGCCTTTAAGGAAGGACTTGATTAAATTGTGCCAAGGCATATAGGTCCTGATCAGACTTTGGTGTGTGAGACATTGCCACTTCAATGATGTCCACAAATTGCACAAAGTTCTCTAGCACCTCTCTATCAAAGTCTAGCTCCCATGCTATTGGTATTATATACCAATGAAGTAGAGCCATCCATTCATAGACTCTGAACTGGCTGTTACACTTCAGATATGGACTTCTGATTGGTGAAGCAAAGGATGAAGGAAGGGTCTTCCTTGCCTTCTCAATCTCTTCACCAAGCTCTGAAGCCATTTCTGCAGGCATATGTATCTGTTCATCCTCAGAACTGTGTATTACCCACAAATCCCAGATGTGGACCATGCAGTTTTCATAGAACAAATGAAATGGGTCTAGTGGAAAGAATGATGGGTGGAGAAATGCAGGACTAGCTGCACACATTGTGAGGTGTGAGACTCCTGTACTCTGTACAATTTTGGAGTACTCAGATTTATTGGCTGCAGACTGGAGCCTTCTAACTGCCTCCCAATAAATTTTTTGGCCTCTCAATGGCAAGGCATCCAAATCAACAGGAGGGCGTGATGAATTATATGTATTTTTCTCAGGTGGAGAGATTGGATAATATTGGTGCCTAGCACCACACTTAGGACAGGCCCCTTGGACCAAACTAAACCTATCACCATATAGGGCTGAATGCCCCGCCATCCCACTTAACTTGGCAGATCCAAGCATGTCTCCTTTCACAGCACATATGTATGCCTTCAGAACAAGTTAGGATGAATCAACAGCATCCCAAGTCCAGATTCCAACACTGGCCCTTGCCATCTCTGCAAAGAGTGGGTATATAAAGGACTCAATGTTTCCAGGTGCTGCTGGCCCTGGGATAGCAAGTGGAATGATGACACTTGTTGCTCTATAGCACATCTCTGGTGGGAGATTGAGGAGCACAAGAATTAAAAGCCACATATTAGACTGCTTTTTCATGGTGAGCTGAGCATCATCTGAAGAGATTGCCAATGCAGTGTCCCTTTTATCATGAAACAATCCCAATTTCTTATAATGATGGCAATGTATGTCACAGTTGGCAAACTCTGACTTTTTTGGTTTTACCCCTGCCCCATCTGCAAGGAGATCCAATGTCTCCTGCAAGACATGATCTCTGTGGTGCATCTCATGAGAGGTTTCAGCATTGGCATAGTAAGCCTGAATGACTGGTGTAATGGGCATGTACAGCAGTTTTGCCCTTGGCTTTGGTTTAGCCCTGGATGAGGGCTGCTGAGGCTGAAAGTGTGGTTCAATACATACATCTCCCTTGTTTTCATAGGAGCAGCTGAGATCTGACAGAAACTCCCCAGTATATGCCATACAGCTTTTGGGGCACATATCCACAAATAAGGGCTCAAGCCCTGCAATATTCAAGGCTAGCTGTCTGACTCTGTGAAGGCTAAGGATCTTCTCCTCTGTAGACTCTGAAAGCACCCTTGCATGGGCATCATATGCTTTCACTGTGCCATTGGACTCTTTCCAAGCAATGTAGTGCTGGAGAGACGATCTCTCTGCCCTGGATAGCTCAGGCTGTGATGGAGCCTGAGTAGGACAAGGAGGGAGGGTGTACCCATCCAACAGCTGTTCTTAAAGCTGAATGACAACATCTGGCAAATTGCCATGACCACTGCCACCACTGGCATCCTCAACATCAGGAAAACCCTCTGAAGCAAAGTCCTCAGGCTCTGAAAAGCCATCATCCCCATACAGCTCATCTTCTGAGCCTGGGTCTGCACCAAAGTCCTCTGAAGCCTCGAAGGGCTCTTCTGGAATATCAAACATGACAACATTGTCCTCATCCAGATTCAGATGATATTCTAGCCCAGATTAATCCCCCCAGTTCATAGGCACAGTCTCCTGTACAGGAGATGAAGGATCTATAAAAGTGGTTTCAGAAAAAAATTTAAATTTAATCATCTACAAATATATCACTCACAATCATTGTCAACCAACATAGCATCATCCTCTGCTTGTTCTACCTCCAAATATTGAGGTGAATCAATCAGGGCATCAGCTAGATCTAAGCAGATCAGTAAGTGATCAAAATTATAAGAAATTAGGTGCTCACCAGCCTCACCACCTGGATAAGATGATCCAGATTGCTCCACATGAGTCCCCTCAGTCAGGCTATTAAGTAGATCTATCATCTGATAGTGACAGCCCTGCACAAAGCCCAAGATATCTTGATTAGCCCCAATGGCTGTAAGCTGATCAAGATGATCTTGATTCTGTCTAAAGTGAGTATAAAGTGTCTTCCTGGCAACATCCCTCTCAGATTTGCACTTGAAGCAAGGGCAGGTATGCTTTGATGCCATAGATGTTGCAGCTCGGTGTGTATATCAGTGAGATACAGAGCCAAAGATGCACTGATGGCCCACAGATAACAGTTTTCGTGTTGTGGGGACTCCGGGCCACTGTGCCACCGCCACGCCACTAAGCCACTCGTTCCCTTTTTTTTTGGTTCTTTTTCCTCCTCTCTTCTCTCTCTCTCACCCACTCTCCCACCACACGTTTTCCCTCCATCTTTCCCATTCCTTTTTTTTCCTTTCTCTTCCTCATCTCATCTCTTTCCTGCTTCTTCATGTCTCGTGTCCCAAATGCAGACCCAGAGGAGGACTTGATGGCGGACGATGACGACAACGACAACTTTTACAACAACTCTCAGGTTGGAAAATGTCCCTCTTGCCCCCTTAGCATGAACACCCTCTCAAGTAACTGGTCTCTTCGTACTCTGTCTTCTCTGTCTCAGCCCTTGGGTCTCCCTGTTACTGCCATCACCGGTCTCATGCATGATGAACTTTGAGTCAATTTGGAGTTCATGAAGTACATGAAATTGGTCAATGTTCTCACTGGCATGCAGGAGAAGACTCGACAGGACAGTAAGTCTTATATTTTATCTTTGTGCAAAACTGACTCCGTCGTTTCAGCCTCTCCAGCCATCAGCCCAAGTGGATCGTCCCTGTGCCTGAGCGATTTGGCCTCCCAAGTCTCTTTCATTGGCAAACCATCTCTTCCCCTCCCTTCACCTTGTCTGTTATGCTCAGACCCTGCTCTAGGCCAAAGACAGTGCAAGTGTCTACACAAACATTGGAAGAACTGCCATGATTACCCAGAGGCGCATACCTGGGAGACACGTGATCAAAAGGACATCGAAGAAGAAGAGGCCGTACGCGCACTCGTAGCGGCAGAAGACGACAGTTACCTCGCTTATGATGAGGCGTGCAAGGTCCGCCAGCTTGTGAGTAACATGATCACTTGTGGTAGAGTCCCAGATGCTGGCAGGAAGGTTATTGCAGGACGAATGAGGGTCACGTGACACGGTCATGTGATACAGTCCCAGGTCATGGAGCTGACCTAATCAATAAGTCACGGGACTCGCAGTGTAGAGGAACGGTCCTGGGTCGCAGTACGTATCCGACCTAACCCATAACTCAGGGGACGAAGACATGGAAGTTGTAACGTCCCGGGTCACGCCATGTATCTGACCTAACCCATAAGTCACGGGACGCTTAGGAGTGTCGGGATCGAGCATGGTAAGGGGGATGACGAGTCGCTCCCTAATACTTACCAATACGTGGACGATGACTGATTGTGTACGATACAATGACTAACGGGTTTGTGATACGATTACTGATCATACGAGGACGATTACTTAGCCAAGGAGTAGCATTAGTAGTAGTGGCGGTCTCGCTGATGAAGGCGGACTGCAACCTAGTACTATATAAGGAAGCTATCGACTGTTGTGGTCGATAGCTTGGATTTCTTGTACATCTCTCACCTTGTTATCCGAGTTGTGGTTCTCTCTCTTCCTCTCGTCCTTTCGGACCGTGTGTCAAGACAAACTACCAAGGAAACTCCGCCTACGCGCGTTGAGACGTTACTCTGCCTTCGTGCTAGAGTCTAGGAATTCGCTGAGTCACCGCGTTCCCTTCTAAACAGTGCCTAAGTCAGGCTCACGTGCAGCTCGCACGTAACATTAAATCCAAGCTCTCCCAAATCATCGAACGCCGTGGCTACTCTACACACAAAAGACGGCTGGGACTTCGAACCCTATCGCATTGACGCAAGAGAACGAGACGCACCCACGCGTTACCTTATAGGACGAGTAAGGTGGCGACACATACCAGACACCAGAAGAAGTGAAGAAAACAATACAGGATACTACGCAGAAGCGGCTACCGCACAACGGTATCACCCCGTAGTCTTCAATAAAGAACGTTGCTGTTGGGTTGAACTCCGGTGGAGCAATACTAACAGCTACTTCGAGGCGACACGGCCAGCAGCCGACGATCTACATATCAACATACCATTGGTAGACGCACGGCCAATCGACAACCAAGGACCTATAGACGGGCAAGAAGAAGGAGAAAACCTTGATTCGGAACCCCCAAGGACCGAATTCCAACTACGAACAACGACAACAGTTGCATCAAGCCACACTAGCGAACGATCGAACACCCCGCGCAGTGAAGTAGCAGAACCCGAAAACCTCGCAGTACAATCGCCAGAAGTAGACGCACTCGCCGCGCAAACAGCTGAGTTACACATACCTGAACCAATAAGGGGTATACCATACAGTTACATGACGACCCAGACAGAAGTATCGCCACCTCGACTTGTCATCAACGAGCAGACAGGTCACGTCCAACAAATACAACCAGAAGACATGGAAGCTGTCAATCGAGCAATGGGACCAGATGTCCCAGACGCACCAAGCATCCCTGAAGGAACCGAAATGTTCTACGAGTTCCGACTCAACCGAAATAGGGTACCATCACCCGAGAACAGACCATTTCCACCTAGGAGAGAACCAGCAGGAGGAGGGCCACCCAATGGCGGATGGCCACAAGGAGGAGGAGGGGGAGGAGGACCACCTCCAGCAGGACCCCCAGGAGGACCACCTCCAGCAGGACCCCCGGGAGGACCAGCAATAGCGAACCCGCAGGGAAACGACAAATTTATCGGGAATCCACCACCAACGTTCACAGGAAACAGATCCCAAGCCGAGTCATTTATCCTCCAATGGGAGGTATATGCCGGAGTCAACGCCAATCATTCCGCCATGAGAAACAAGTACCAAAAAGCTATGTTGTTTCTCACATACATACAAGGAAATGCGGTTAACCAATGGGTAATGTCCGCAAGCCGATGGCTCGTCAATGAAGTGGCCACAGGAACCGATCAATTCAACAATAGGCTATGGGAGAACCTCCTCAACGCCTTCCAACGACAATTCGGTGACGTTCTGAGTAAAGAACGAGCCCAAGCCCAGCTCGACGCTGGCATACACATGAAGGATGGAAGAATCGACGACTACATCGCGACGTTCGAACAGCTGGTTCGACACGCGGGGTATAACATCAATGCTGAACAGACCCTCAAGTATTTCACAAAGGGACTACCACGAGCATTGTATGAAACAATGTACCAACACGACGACCCCAGGAACTACGAAGAATGGAGGGATTCTGCCCTGAAGAGGCAACAAAAGTGGATCCACATGCAGACGGTCAGGGGCAACCTAGACGCCTTTAAACCAGGGCGAGCTCCAGGGGGAGCATTAGCTAAGTTGCTCGCACCACTACAGAATGACGATCGAATGGACACATCCGCAGATCGAGTACGAGGACGACTAGCAGGGGCTGAGGACATCATGGCGGACCACCCCAGAAACACAAGACCCCCACAGCCACCATTCCCACCACGAGGGGGATTTATCCAGAGGCAATTCAAACGGGACCACAGTCAGACGCAGTGTTACAACTGTCAGAAGATGGGTCACATCAGTCGCGATTGTAGACAGCCGAGGAGATGTCGCGACACGCAAGTACGCACCACTGAAGCCGCGCCAACTAAAGAAGAAAAGGCGGCGGAATGGCTACGAGGAGTAGCAGGAGATGACGAAGAAGTCAAAGACCTGGTCCTACAGCAGTTGATGGGACAGGATTTTGGAAACGCCTAAACCCGGCGGCCTGGGTGAGGGCAATACGTTGTAACTCTGTGTATATTATGCGCTACCGATCTATGCGAGTACCAGTGTCTATTCGTGCAAGTTACAACATGGCCGATATCAAAGCGTTAGTGGACTCAGGAGCCACTGACAACTTCATCCACCCAAACTTCGTAAAAAGGATGGGATTGGGACAACGGGCATTAGATAAGCCGAAAAATATCTACAACATCGACGATACCACTAATAAAGCGGGGCAGATCACACATTACCTCACGCTCAACGTGGAAACAGGAAAAACGAGAAAAGAAATGAGATTCCTCATCACCGACATCGGAAAGGAAGACATCTTGCTCGGGTACCCTTGGCTCGCCACCTATGAACCAAGGTTCAGCTGGCGCCACGGCACTATAGACGAAAAACAACTTCCTATAGTGTTACGATCAATTAACCCAAACGACAGGAGAGCGGTGCTAAAAAGACTACTAACAGAGGAGAAAGAAGACGCAAAAGTAGCACGAACGTTCACCAAGGATACCAAAGAACAAATAATGACAACCTTGGAAGAACAAGTATACGGACGAAGATCAGCAGTAGAACTGGCAGTAGACGCCAAACAATACACGAAGGAGGTCAAATACCAACGGAATACCAGAGCTTCGCGAAGGTATTCAGCGAACAAGAATCAAAGAGGTTTCCGCCCAAAAGAAGTTGCGATCACGCAATAGAATTCAAAAAGGGCGCGCCCGAAGTCATCGATTGCAAAATATACCCCATGACTAGGGTAGAAGACTCAGCATTGGATGACTTTATCGACGAACAAATCGAGAAAGGATACATACGACCCTCTAAATCCCCGTATGCATCCTCATTCTTCTTCATCAAAAAGAAAGACGGAAAACTACGACCCGTACAGGACTACCGACGCATAAACGAGTGGACGATACGAAACCAATACCCACTCCCTCTCATAGATGATCTCATCCGAGATCTTGGAGGGGCTCAAATATTCAGCAAGCTAGACGTCCGACAAGGGTACAACAACATACGAATCAAGGAAGGAGACGAACACAAAGCCGCGTTCAAAACGCGCCGCGGACTCTTCGAACCAACTGTCATGTACTTTGGGCTGTGCAACTCGCCAGCAACATTTCAAAGTTTCATGAACGACATATACCGACCGACAATAGCAAAACACGAACCCAAAGGAACAACCATACGGGTATACATGGATGACATCGCAATAGCCACAGCACGTCAACCAAACGCATTAGAACAGCATCAAAAGGCAGTATGCGACGTCCTGGAAGTCGCTCAAAAACACGACCTCTTCTTCAAACCGGAAAAATGTGTATTTAACGCCTCTAGTATCGATTACCTGGGGGTAATCCTTGAAGAGGGGGTAACACGTATGGACCCCGTTAAAATTTCGGGTGTTCGCGACTGGACTTCACCCACATCAGTTAAGGACGTACGATCTTTCCTTGGCTTTTGCAACTTTTACCGGCAATTTATCAGAGGCTTCACGAACATTGCCAAACCATTAAACGAACTAACGCGCAAAGATGAACCATGGCAATGGACCACAAGACATCAAGCCGCGTTTGACACACTCAAACAACGGGTTACAACGGAACCCATACTAGCACACGCGGACCAAACACAACAATTTGATCTAGAAGTAGATGCATCAGGGTTCGCGGTAGGAGCAGTACTTTTACAGAAGAAAGCAGACGGGAAACGACATCCTGTGGGGTATTATTCGGCAACACTCAACGCTGCTGAACGCAACTACGACATCTACAACCTAGAGTTGTTAGCAATCGTAAAAGCACTACGAAACTGGAGACATTTACTAGCTGGATCCCCACACAAAGTACGCATATTCTCAGATCACCTCAACCTTCGTTACTGGCGAGATCCCCAGAAGATCAGCCGACGAATCGCTCGAGAGGTACTGGAATTAGCGGAATACAATTTCGAAATACATCACGTCAAAGGAACCGCAAATGGTAGAGCCGACGCACTCTCGCGACGCGCTGACTACGACCAAGGAGAAAAAGACAACGAGAACGTCACGGTCTTACCAAACGACTTGTTCATACGAACAATGACTACCCAACTACAACAGGATGAGCAAAGAATACGCAAATGGGTTGATCCCCACAAATTGATCAAATTAGACGGACTTTGGTGGTATCAAGGACAAAGACTAGTCGTCACAGGAACAATGGGAGAAATTAGAGAAGTAATCTCCACACACCACGATCCCCCTATTCACGGACATCCAGGAATAAACCGAACAACCCAAATGGTAGAACGCCACTATTGGTGGCCCACAATGAAACAAGATATCGCCGAATACGTACGAGGATGTGCCGAGTGCCAGCGATGTAAGGTCAACACCCAAAGGACAAAGGCGCCACTACAACCAATATTCCCGAAACCCGAAGCAACACCCTTCGAAGTAGTGGCGCTAGACTTCATCACCAAACTCCCGACATCAAGGGAGTACGATTCCATACTTACCATCACTGACCACGATTGCTCAAAGGCGTCAATATTCATACCCTGCAAAGAAGAAATATCCGGCGAAGAAACCGCAGCCCTATACGCCAAACATGTAGTCGCACGATTCGGACTACCAACGAAACTAATTAGCGATCGAGACCCCCGATTCGCGTCTAAATTCACAAGGGAACTGTGTCGTCTTCTGGGGATACAGCAAAATATCTCGACTGCTTACCACCCACGAACGGACGGACAATCGGAACGAACAAACCAATGGCTGGAGCAATATCTCAGGCTCTGGGCCAACGAACGACAAAACAATTGGGCCGATCATCTCGCACTGGCCGAATTTGCACACAACAATTGGATTAACGAATCCACACGCGAAACCCCATTTAGGTTACTGATGGGATATCACCCACACACTAATTGGACGGATAAGAAATCACCCATACCACAGGTCACGGCCAGGTTGGAGCAACTGAAGGAGATAAGACGTCAGGCACAAGAACAAATGCGCCGAGCACAACAGTCATGGGTCAAACATCGTGACACCCCCAAATATCAGATAGGAGACAGGGTATGGCTAGAGGGACGTCATTTGCGGACCAATCAACCAACGGCGAAACTTGCGCCCAGGAGGCACGGACCATTTCGGGTCGTCCAGGTGATGTCTCCTGTCAATTATCGACTCAAACTTCCCACACAGTGGAGTATCCACGACGTGTTTCATACAGATCTTCTCACACCATACAAAGAAACGCTGATTCATGGCGCAAACTACCAGCGCCCACCGCCCGAATTAGTAGAGGACGTGGAAGAATATGAAGTCGAAAGAGTACTAGATTCAAGAAGATATGGACGCGGGCGTAAACTCCAATACCTGATCAAGTGGAAAGGTTACGCCGACTCGGACAACCAGTGGGTCCTATGGAGCGACATCCATGCGGACGAAAAGATAAGGGAATTCAAGCAGTCTAACCCACTGGCCGAAATTCACATAAAAGCAGGGACTGTGACACGACCAATCCCCATCCCAATGGCCTACATCCCCATTAACACTCTTACCCACATCGATGACCTCCCCTCAGTTAACACCCTCACTACCTACGACACCACCAACAACGTGGACGACCCATTCTGCTCAGCCGTGGAGTACGTCCGGACAACCGCCATCAATGATCAAGCAGCCCGAGACCTGGCCGAGGCTCGCCGGCGATTCCCAACACCCACAAGCGGCCGAGTGGAGGACGATGAGGGAGAAGACCGCGATGATGAAGGAGGTGATGCAGTCATGGCGACTGGATCAGGTGGTGACGAGGACGGCGAGGGAGAGACGGACGAGGATATGGTTGCTGATGAGGCAAGTATCCTCCAGCCCTCCACCGCCGCAACATCCACTACCGCTGTCGACCGATACGACAGCGACGAGTCATCAGATGACGACAACACATACCACGAGACCAGGGCTGACTCATCCGACGAGGACCAGTCCTACTACAAAGCCAGAGTTGTCTGCACCCGATGCGACAACCCCCCAAACTACTGCCATTGCGCACCCCGAATCATACCCCCACCTATCACAAGAGTCGACGATGAATCTGCCGACGAAACCGGTGATGTTGAAGGAGGACCACCGCCGGTTGCTGTCATCTTCGGACCGATGGCGGAAGCAGGGTACGCCGCTCGCGGAGTGCTACCCTACAGTCACGCACCAATCCCGTCTCCAACTACTACGCGCCGAACGAATGCGGCGAGGCGCCCTATCCGTGCCGTATCGCCTACTCCCACGGGATTCACCCTCAACAACGGGATGAATTGGGTCCCGATGGTCATCGAGCACGAAGGTCGGCGGGTACCAGCACGGTACGTTCGAGTCCGCATGCTCGACAACCCAGAGGTATTCGGGACTATGGGGAGGTACGAGCCCATCTACAGGGGAGACATCCACGCCGAACCATGTCGGGATATGGGGCCCGCAGCTGAGTACAATCGCGATGAACTCAAGTATTTCCGCACTGACTTCCGGGGAAAGCGCCAGGTAGACGAAGCTCTTGCCAGGCTGGGGGACATATCCCTTCAGGCTGAGGTGAGACGCTACCGCGCGTCCCAGGAAGTCATCGAGGAGTTGGAGGCCGCCATCAAGAGACTTGAAGATGACGTGTTTGTTCATGTCGACCGAGCTCATCACTCGGCAAGAAGACTAGGGCGGGCTCACGCGTTGCAGAGGGTACGTGACGAACACGAAACGGACGTCGGACTTACAGCAGTTACTAATTGGGTGGTCGAGCGTGGGCGCTCACCCTTGTGAAGGGGGTAATGTAACGTCCCGGGTCACGCCATGTATCTGACCTAACCCATAAGTCACGGGACGCTTAGGAGTGTCGGGATCGAGCATGGTAAGGGGGATGACGAGTCGCTCCCTAATACTTACCAATACGTGGACGATGACTGATTGTGTACGATACAATGACTAACGGGTTTGTGATACGATTACTGATCATACGAGGACGATTACTTAGCCAAGGAGTAGCATTAGTAGTAGTGGCGGTCTCGCTGACGAAGGCGGACTGCAACCTAGTACTATATAAGGAAGCTATCGACTGTTGTGGTCGATAGCTTGGATTTCTTGTACATCTCTCACCTTGTTATCCGAGTTGTGGTTCTCTCTCTTCCTCTCGTCCTTTCGGACCGTGTGTCAAGACAAACTACCAAGGAAACTCCGCCTACGCGCGTTGAGACGTTACTCTGCCTTCGTGCTAGAGTCTAGGAATTCGCTGAGTCACCGCGTTCCCTTCTAAACAGTGCCTAAGTCAGGCTCACGTGCAGCTCGCACGTAACAGAAG